>JAPYYZ010001568.1:0-39114 GCA_030522705.1 Eretmocerus eremicus | reverse complement strand
TTAACAAATGGCGATATTTCAGGCCTTGACACAAGAATTGATCAAAACAATCAGGGATATTATCAGCATGAATTCCTTGTATAGAGAGTCCTTGCAACAGATGTTGCACCAGGGTCAGAGAGTTGTAGATAATCCGGTTTATTTGAGTGACCTTGGAGCTGCTTTAACTGGAGCTGATGCTCAAGAATTGCAACAAGTTCTTGAAGAAATGGATGTAAGTTCTAGCTCATAGTACAATTTAGTGATTCCCATCATTTATTTAGGAATTGAATTTGTAATGTAACTTTTACTCTTCAAGATCACAAAAAGGCTAAGATTATCACTAGCACTTTTGAAAAAAGAATATGAACTTAGTAAATTACAACAAAAAATTGGTCGTGAAGTTGAAGAGAAAGTGAAACAGCAACATCGTAAATACATTCTACACGAACAGTTGAAAGTGATAAAGAAAGAGTTGGGATTGGAAAAAGACGACAAGGACGCCATTGAAGAAAAATATCGAGAACGCATAAAGGATAAGACAGTGCCTAAGCCAGTTATGGATGTATTAGAAGAGGAGTTGAATAAATTGAGCTTTTTAGAAAGCCACAGTAGTGAATTCAAGTACGTATTATTTGTAAATTTGTGAAAAGAATTACTAAAACCATACAGACTCTTTATATTTCGAAATATTAAGTTACCTTTTTTCGCGAAGTATGTTGGTGATTTGAATGTGCAATTTTTCTCAGTGTGACAAGGAATTACTTGGACTGGTTAACGTCCATGCCGTGGGGCATCACCAGCCCAGAGAACTTGGAACTACAGCAAGCAGCCACGATCCTTGATGAGGACCATTATGGGATGGAAGATATCAAGAAACGTATCCTTGGTAAGCGCATTCGATTTGCGTGGAGAAAATACTTGCTTTGCCTGAATTGACTCATCCTGTTTTGATCCATCATGATTTCATTTTCAGAATTCATTGCTGTCAGCCAATTAAAAGGATCCACGCAGGGGAAAATTTTGTGTTTCCATGGACCACCCGGTGTTGGAAAAACTTCTATCGCTAAATCTATAGCACGAGCGTTAAACAGAGAATATTTTCGGTTCAGTGTAGGTGGAATGACTGATGTGGCCGAAATTAAGGGCCATAGAAGAACTTACGTGGGAGCAATGCCTGGAAAGATTATTCAATGCCTTAAAAAGACAAAGACTGAGAATCCCTTGGTTCTGATCGACGAAGTAGATAAAATTGGAAAGTGAGTAGACTAATTCGATGTCAAGAGGAATATTATAGATATTCATTTGCAAGCAAGTAACTTCTTATATTGCAGAGGCCATCAAGGTGATCCAGCTTCAGCTTTATTGGAAATGCTGGACCCCGAGCAGAATGCAAATTTTCTGGATCATTATTTAGATGTGTCAGTAGATCTCTCAAAAGTCCTTTTTATTTGTACTGCAAACGTGGTCGATACAATACCCGAGCCGCTGCGCGATCGTATGGAGATGATTGAGATGTCAGGATATGTAGCAGAGGAAAAACTTGCTATTGCTAAGCAATATCTCGTACCTCAAGCTATGAAAGATTCGGGATTGACTGAAGATCGAATCTCAGTGGATGATAGTGCACTCAATCTCTTGATAAAATCGTATTGTCGCGAGTCCGGAGTGCGAAATTTACAAAAGCATATTGAAAAAGTGCACAGAAAAGTTGCTTTCAAAGCGGCAAGCCGACATTCACGCACGACAGGATGTACGAGCTAACACCACCTGGAGTCGTTATGGGGCTTGCATGGACGGCTATGGGTGGATCCACTCTTTTTATCGAAACTACTGTCAGAAAGCCAAACGACGCGGCAAAAAAATATGAAGGAACGTTCGAGGTAAGACCAGTCGATTTTATTTTTCATGCCAAGTCGAACTATTCAACATATTGATCCGTGGATCTGTAGAAGTGAACACTTGTGAGGATCGCAGTAGTTGAAATGTTCACAGTCAAAAAAATGCAATTCCACCTGGAATTGATGACCACATTCCTTAAAAAACCATTTCTAAGAAAATCCTGAATTTTCATTCAATTGCATCGTCTTCTTGACATCAAATAATTTAATGTGAAACGGATTCAAGATACTATGTAATTTTACCTATTTTTAGTCAGCTGAAATTACACTCTAGTCTAATTGTAAGTGAGCATTGAAGATACTGATATGTACAATTGAAATTATAATTTGCTTTCACAGGTCACGGGTCATTTGGGCGACGTGATGAAAGAGTCGATCAGGATAGCGATGACCGTCGCAAGGAATTTCCTGCAGAAGCACGACCCAAACAATACATTTTTGTATGATGCGCATCTGCATTTGCATGTACCCGAGGGTGCAACCCCTAAAGATGGGCCAAGTGCAGGTGTCACGATCGCAACTGCCTTAGTTTCACTGGCTAAGAATAAAGCTGTGCGTCAAGACGTTGCCATGACCGGGGAGGTCAGTCTAATGGGTAAAGTACTGCCCGTTGGCGGTATTAAGGAAAAGACTATAGCTGTAAGTACTTGAAATGACTTTTACCTGTTACTTTTTTGCCTTTGAAGTTGATATTAGTTAGATATCATCAGCTGATTCGTGGGATTCGATTGATTAGCGGACTCTTGATTAGCTTTCAGTCGGTATGGTTGCATTCACAAAAGTAGTGTCAATAATCCAGAGCAATAAGCAGATTTCCCGTCTAAACTCAAAAGATTGGTCTGTGTGTAGCTTAACAGTTTGAGAAGGAATTTCATGCAATATCCTTGCAATAGTTTGTAATTACTCAACTGGGACGAAATTACAAAGTAAACTGTGATACATTATCCGCAGGCAAAACGAGTTGGAGTGAAATGCATAATACTACCCGAGGAAAACAGGAAAGACTTCGACGATTTAGCAAAGTACATCACTGAAGGGCTGGAAGTTCATTTTGCATCTACCTTTGATGATGTATACAGGATATGTTTCCAAGATGAAAGAACTTCACCCATGCAGCACGACGATTTTACACAAACAGTAACATCCAAACAACCAGAATCCCAGGCACTGCATGCATAAATTATGGACTTTGAATCAATTTTTGATGGGTTTTCCTTCACTTTGAAATAATTTTCAAATTCGTTTTGTATTTTACAGTTAGAGTAGCGTTATCTTGCGTTTCCTGATTTGCTATATCGTCTATGACGGGAAAGAAGACGAATACGCTGTTCTCCTGATAAATTTTAACTGCAGTACATGAGTATTTCGCAAGATAGATATAATTGGAAGAGAAATTTTAACTGGACCAGAAAGTTTGTTCAAGCAAAATATTATAGTAGTCGGAAATTGTGGAATTGATGATTCAAGATTTGACAGAATTTTCAGGAATGTATTAGAAAGAGTAATTTTGTAAATATGTACAGCTATTTTTCACAGATTATTTTGTTATAGTGTGAATATATTACCTGTTTCAGTTCATCATCAAGTAATGTAATATAGTAAACTGTGTTTTATACAAATATAGAAAAACAAGGACCTGTACAGATGAATAAAGTTTCATCCAATCTTTGCTCAAGATTATTCATATTCTGTTGCCATAATTAATATTCCAATTTTTCTATTAGATTTAAAATAGATTGAGAGACATAAAAAGTGACGTTTATTTACATAAGAACATTTGGTAACTTCTAACAACTTACAAATTAATACATTATAGAGTATGACTATAATACATTATAGAGTATGACTATCGTGGTACTTCCATTTTACTGAGCCTAATTAGAAAATCACATAATCTCATTTGCACTTGGATGTCCATTGGGTGATTGGTTACATGGAAACCAGGTACACCAGCTTTTTCCAAAGTACCTTGCTGATCTGAGACTTTCTGATCAAGTTGCATCACCAATGCTATATCTTGCTGTTTTAGTTCTTCTCTATGTTTCTGGAATAATGTTTGCTTCACAGATTCTTTTTCCTCTTCTGTATTGAGAGAGGCCAATACTTGTTGGGTTTCAATTTGCTGTTGATTGATTAGTTGCAGTCTTTGTTGAAACAAATGCTTCTCTGTGACATGTTGGATTTCCATCAAACCCTTCACAATCTCAAAAATTGTATCGTTTAATAAACAATTAGCTAAGCCAGAAAGCAGTTCATAAGGGAGACGCATCTGATATTTGGGAGGAAGTTCACTCGCCATGTGTTGAAGCTGTTCCATCAAAAAATACAGCTTTCGCTGAAGATCCTCAGGTGTGGGGTTGTCCATTTTTCTGGAAACTAGTGAGCCTAAAGTACTTTAGGCTCACTACTGGAAACAAGCTCAAACTTTCAATAAATCATTGCATTGGCTCTGAGTCATGGCGATTCTCTCTGAAACCGAGAAATTTGGAAGGAATTTCCGTTTAGCAATTATGAAAGTTCATGATTCTCTTAAAATTATGAAGATGTGTTAATTTTTGTAAAAGGAAAACGATTAAGAAAAATACCTCGAGGTTAGAAAAATTCTCTGTGAAGATAATTTTTGACTTGAACGGATTCAAATCAAAATTATTAGTTTATATGCCTTGATTTCTTGCAAGGATTCGAATCGTTCATTCCCCAAAAACCCAGTAGTCTATGGGAAACAGTTTTTTCCCGCTATTTTCCGACACTCCATTTTTCTTTTCCGTCGCCCCATTTGTTTTGAGTAACATAACCTAGCCCAAGGAGAAAATGCCTTGTTTGGTTCTCTCCAGTTCTGTCCTAGGAGTAATACCCGTTCATTAGTTATCAATTATAGATAAAAAGTCATGTTCTTAGGTAGTGATTAGATTCTCTTACTAAAGAAGATTCGCTACTAGTTGTGGGAGAATTTTTTATAAGCAAAGAAGTCACCTCTTTTATTCATCATGTTTTTGATGAAGTGTGCATCACATCCTTTTTTACTTCTGATAGGATTTTGTACAGTCACAGGTAACAGGAATATTGCAGCATTTAAAAATCGTTGGTAATCATCATCTCTAACCAGATTCAATTAATTTTTTTTCAATCAACAGGATTTCATCACAACCACATTCCTCATCATTCCCCTCTTGTTCAGAATCCAGTAAGTCCCAAGCAGCTACAGAGGCTATCTGAAGAACTTTTTGAAATGCTTCCTCGTGGTACACTTCAAATGCTAAACATAGATTATCAAGGACGAAGAGAGTCTAAAGATGCTAAGGATGAAGCCCCAGAGCCGTAAGATTTACATGTTTTGATTTCTCATGGAGTGCATACCTTCTTGTGATTCCTGGATCACAGACACGATTTGTGGATTATTTGAAAACATTTTGATGGTTCATTTGACAAGCCATAGTAAATTGGAATCAGATGGTTCAAAACTAAAACTTTTATTATAATTTGTAAAACAATAGAAATTTCTAAATTTTTCAATTTAAGGCTTTCTTCATGACTTAAATCGGCAGCCACTTAAATCCTTGCTCTACTCTTTGTTTCAGTTTATTCATGGTACCCATGGACTACTTTAAAAAGTTCCCAACTGTTCAGCTGTTGCAGAAGTTATATGACAATTATGACCAGAATTCTCTAAACACAGAGAATGTTACTGAACAAGAGAGTTTGGAAGAGGATGATTTTATTGATGGAATTTTAAATACCAGTATTATGATGCATACAATGGATTTTTTGGCAAAGAAAGGATATTTTAGAAAAAATTTGGGTGAATATAAGACAACCCTGAAAAGAATATGGTTCACTCAGTATACTCGGACAAATCATACTTCACATAGAGGAAGTTCAGGCTTTGAACACACTTTTCTAGTTGAAAAGAAACGTGGTAAGCATATAACAGGTTTGCACAACTGGATTTTTTTTGCCACAGAGGAGTATCACAATAGAGCAGACTACTTAGGATATATAAGTAAAGAAGAGTTAGCCGATGTGAGTATAATAATGTTTTAAAGCTAGACCATCCACATCTAATCGTTTTACTAAAGATCTCATTTCTCCCTTAGAGAGCAGCAGTACTTAAATTTTATGTGTCATACATGGGTAAGACAAAATTGACATCAATGTTTATTGGAACCACTCCGGAGTTCGACATTGCTCTTTTCACCTTATGCTTTTATGCAAGGCCAAACAAGAACTGTAAGGTTCTGTTAGGGAACACCAAGGTGAACATCCAGAGTTGGGTCCAATACTACAACAACGAGGTATTAATTGGTTCATCTTTCCCCAAGATATACAATTGATCTTTGAAAAGTATCTTGTTCAATCTGATTGAAGCTTCTGACACTCTTGACTGAAACTGCGTTTGACCTTCTCATTCAGTACAACTTAATCATGACTAGCTATATTTAATTGATCGTTCGGCAAGCGTGACAATAACAATTGACTTGGTTGGTCAAGAGAAAGAACTGATTATGATTTTGTGTTCATTGTCAATATGCGTATTGATGAAAAACTTGGATGATATTGGGTGTATTCCGAAATACGGCCCGGTCGACCTGGTCGGCGGATACGCAAAGTCTAAGGCCAAGTACGTATGCAAAACTGCAGAACGATCAGTATTTCGTGGCTACATTGTGTTATCAAGCATCAAAACTGCATCCGTGTCCAGAACAGTCGTCGTAATCATCTCTAGAGGTGATCAGCTCGACTCATGTCGGGACGACCGGGTCATAGTTTAAAACACATTGAAAACGGGTTGTATCTTGGCTTGTATATTTATAGAATAAGCTAAATGAGATGAGCCAGACGAAAACATCACTCATCACTACTGTCTAGCTCAGTTTCCCATCGTTCTAATTGAAATGTCCAAAACTAGTATTAGAAATATACCCATATATTTTTTATATCATTTATGGGAGACCTTTCTCATTCTTTCGGTTACGTGAATCTCATTCTACGGAACCATGATCATTCTCTGATATTGAAAATTTATAATCGAATTATTCAGTCACCTCATCATAGAAGGAGCATTTATGGCAAAAAGCTACTCTTGAATTTTTTAGTTCTACATTTCTGCAAACTGTACACTTTGAAAGAGGGCAAAGAGAGCATTTTTTTTACTGATCATTGATTTTCAATATTACTAGAATGTAAGAGAGTAATTCCTATGACCATTTATGCTGTCACGAAAATATCTTGCTCAACATGTTGTTATAAAAGGATTGAAAATTATTTTGCATCCCAAGTACGCGCGCGCGAGTGTGTATAGTTGAGAGAGTTTTTGAAAGCAATTACGAGATACACTCAAGTAAGAGTGTTATTATAATTGTAAAAGTTAGATTTGGGAGAGGTAATACTCAATTCAGTAAACATCTTTGAAATTTTAATTACTACCAATTTACAAATATTCCTTACTCATCTGAATGATGAAACAGTATTGAATTTGAGACTTTCCATGCAATTTGTATTGCTTAGTTGCGGTGTTTCTGTCGAAAAATTTACTGCAGGGGTGGACAGCAATTAATGGATTATTCTGTCATGACAGGAAAATGCATTTATCACCTTACTTTCAAAAATTTTCAATCTCTCATGCATAGAGAAAAGTTCGTGTTTCGGGTGATTTTGCAGATTTTTCACGGAAGTAAGAGGATGTAACAGTCTTTTTTGATTCTAGATTTGAGGCCTAATCCAGACGTTCTACCTGAAACATGCTTAAATGTCGGTCAAAAATACTCAAACTTACTTACGAGACAGTTGTAAGACAAAACCACGTTACTGTGTTCTGACGCCATCAGGAAAAAGATAGACTAGTTTTGGAATTTTTCCCAATAAAAATCTTGAAATTCTCATCCCCCACGATTTTTTCCCTCATCTTATCTGACAATCCAAACTTTTCAAAGAAGGATTATCAATTTCTTTTGTCTTCATTTCATCAGATATTGCGATTTTTTCAGAGAAAGGGTATGAAACTCTATATATTTTTGTAGTTTGAAGGTAGAGATGCCAGTATTTTGTTGGAAAAAGTGAAACCGTTACGTTCAAATCGTGTACTTAATGTAGATCTTTTCTAACTATATATAGAAAAATATGAGGATCAACTCTTGATAGGTGTAAGTAGTGAATATATTTACAGAATGAAGTGAAATCGATGAGGGAGTATGTACAATGTTAACTCTTATTATAAAATACGAATTAGGATCTGTTTAATAAATGCATTCTTACAATAATGATACTTATATCGTAATTTTTTGTTGATAAACCCCCAATAAAGGGTGAAAAAGACATTTCGGGAATTTCGGGCAAAAGAAAGTGGGGGGGGGGGGGGCGCGTAGATGGATAGATGAACCAGATAAAAGTTTATTTGTAATGCAATAAGAACATAAATTCACATACGTTTCTTGCCTTGCTGCAGTTCAATGAAACTGGCAAGAGAAAGCTATTTTAATTTTCGACAAGTCTACTGCAAATTGAAACTCTTTGTACATCAGGAATTGCGAGAGAGTATCATATCAAGTCATTTCATTACAAAAAAAGCGATGAAAAATTAAAGTAAAGCGCATGGGTGGATTTTTTCTCCGACCCTTTGTTTTTTGGGCCCTCTATGCCATAACTCAGCTCATGGAAATTTCAATTGATTGTGAACTCCCTTGGTTTCGTCCCAAATAAACGAACATGGTCCGATACTTCGCTTAATTTATGAAACCTTAATCCTGAGAGACCCTATAATCACACAGGTCTCCAAGAACAAACCGTTCATCGAAAAAGGCCCAAAGATGAGCATTTGATGTATGTATGGTCCGAGATGAGCAGGTTTCAATAAAGTCTCACGTGATCAACATCTCATCAACCTTGATGAAGTTGAATCATAAAATCGATGCAGATAATGAATTTGGTCAAGATATCAACAAATGAAGTTGTTCAAATATTAATAAGAAGAACTCAACTTCCCGTGAAAAAGGGCGTAATCTTCGAGGAATCGTAACGAAGGATATTATTAATATTTCAAAAGAGCACTCGAGAGCCGAGGAGGTAAAAAAAGCCGTACTGCAACGATCCATTCTGTGCGTGAAAATTGACTATTCCGCACAGTTTGGTAACTTGGAGTCACAGATTGTCAAAAAATATAGTTCGATACACGGTCGTAAAACCTATTTTTTGCATCTTCTAGATCCCATCACTCGGTCGTGAAAAAAAGGTTTCACGCCCTTGTATCGAATTATACTAATTTATTCACTTTTTGCTATAGTGCGGCTGAAGTGCCATTTTCCCTCTCGGCTCGGGGAGTAGAATTGGCGTTTAGTCACACTCGTACCAAAATAATATATATGCACCTCGCTCGCCAGGCTGTTTTGGGGCACGAGTAATGTTTCTCCCTCGCTACTCTAGGGGGAAATCGATTCCCGTGTCCAAAACAGCCAAATCTCGCATCGGTGCATAATGCACTGTTTTATCGACTTTTTCGTAATAGGATCTTGATAGTTACGCTCATCTTCCTCACACTACCCAACCACAGAAAACGAATAGTTAGAGAAAAGTTATGAAAATAGGTGTAACCTCCAACTCAAACGACTTTTGCAGATATTCTTTGTTTCAATTTGATTTATTTCGAGGCTTTTTCGCGGCACTGAGGAAGCGAAGTTGAAGAAAAAATGAAACTGATATGATATGCGCAAGTCGACGAAAATCCTAAGAAAACTCAACAGGGTTAAAATGGCAACGTACCCCAAGAGCCTGCTGTAAATGTCACGATCTGCTCTTTTGCGGAAGAATTATCTTGCAATAGGGTAGTATTTTTTATAACTGTTTTCCAGCTGTTTTGATCACTTTTTGGGGCGGAAAGGTGCCTGAAAAAATCATATGCCTTGCGAAATGATTTAGCCAACACGTTGAGATCGACAACCAAGTTCTGACCGGATGAAATCGATGGACAAATGGTTAAAATTACACGATGAGCTGTCGGGGCTAGTAATTATCGACGATGGGGAGATATTCCTAGCCCATTTTTTTGTGGTGTTATCTGTCAAAAAATAAGTGGCACATAAATTTTGGCCAGAAAAATTCTTCTCCTCTGATGCCTGATATCCAGACGATTATAAGTAGCCAAAACGTCCGTATCGTGACCGAAAAAACTGGTCCTGAACATGATTTCTGTATCGTGGCTCAGTAGTCATCGAATACAACTTGTTGAAGATGTCCAACAAACTTTTTTCCGGTTGGTCTCACTATGAAGAAGTGTCCTGTATTCGTAAAAGTCGATCTGTTATCACTAGTATTCGTAAGAATAATTTTTCATGTGAAGTTATTGAGATGAAGAGATTAAAATCCATGGAGGTATCAAGATGGTGTAAATAAGGTGATGAAACTTGAGGGTAAAAAGATAAAATATGTGGGAGTTACGGAATGACCAAGACAAAAATGGGAGCTCATGAAAATTCGGATAAAATTCATTTACACGAAAGAAACATCTATCTGTGCAAAGAATTTACTCGAATAATTGATTTATAATGAGAAACATTTATCAATTTAATGGGGAATGAAATTCCGGGATTTTAGAGACATGGGATTCTACGCAGGCTTTCAAAGTGAGGTGATAGTGATCCTTGACGGACTTGATCAATCTTTGCAATGTCAATGAGTTTCATTTTCTTCACAATCAAGTTGGAAGAACCCAATGTAGAATATTTATCGCAAAATTATGCCAGGCCGCCGAAAACAAGTTATTTGGAGCATCAACCGGAATATTCTTTCTTATTTCAAATCATTCGTGCGTCTAAACAGCCTTCAAAGTTTGTTGTTTGAAGCCTGTTTAGCCCAATGACTGATTTGAAATGGAGAAGAATATTCCAGGCTATGCTTCAAACAACTTGTTTTCGTGGGCGTGGTGTAATTTTTCGAAAAATATCCTACAATGGATTTTTCCTATTGTAAAGTATTTGTCGAATAATTAACCCTATTGAGCTCCTGATTGGTCTGGTATTTTTGACATAATGTGAAGCTCTATTTAGTCGTTCCCATTCCATCCGATTTCTCCTCCAGACTTCAAATTTTGTGGTCCTGAGAGTAATGCCGGTGAGGCACGGAACTAACCAAGATTTGCAGGTTTTAGTGTATAATGGTCAATACATCGATTTGGACCACAACTCGCCGAAGTCGCATTGGATAGAGTCGAGCTTCTCTCGATGCAGAGTGGACCAACCATGTAGGCGAATAATTGTGATTATCACGCGGCCACATCAGAGAACGTGTTAGACGCTTGCTTTGAATCGAAAAGAAAATTGCTTGCTCTTTCAAAAGAGTTTTACTTTGAAAGCCTGTGGCATGGAATCGTAAAATCAAGATGGTCCAGAATTATCTAGTTTTTCAGCGTTTCAATTTGAAATTGCTCTGGGAAAGTTAATGAGATTTATAGCTGTAACTCACAGTTACCATGCTATTTTATATGTAACTGTAACATCACTGCTGTAAACCTCATCAATTTTCCCAGAGAGGAGTCCAAACGCAATTTTAGGGCCATCGCAGTGGAAAATTGCATTCGCTCTGTGTTTCGCACGGCTATTTGGGGCAGTGAGAATTCACTTTCCTCGATTCGCTTAAAGAATCAACTGCCCTCTGTGAGATGGATCGCGCGTACTTTGATGATTTAGAAGGAAAGAAGGTTTCTTGCAATGATAATTGCGAATGGGATTGATAGGTTCTTCATGATCGCATGAAACCCAGTCATCTGTATAGGACATCTAAATGAACCACCTTTTCTCACTGACTTCTATTCCGGTTTTGGGATTGAAGAAAATAACAGATTTCGACAATTGTGGGTAAATACATTGAATATTATACAATTCAGACTTACTACCCGCAAATCGAGATTTTCATATTATCTGTTATGTCGAGATATTGATGGAGATTCAAAGCTTGTTTGTAGTAATCGAATAAAAACCATCAAATTGCTGTATTATTAAATATACGCAATCGCAAGGCTACAGCAGTTGAGACGATATCTTCGCGAATACTTGCTGGCGATGGATGCCAGATTGAGAATTCAGGTCAAACTTTTTTTTCTTTCATTCAAGTGTAAACTAAAGAGTATATATCACGGTCTTTCAGCAAAACATCGATTCGTAAGAGAGAGAGAGAGAGAGAGTGAGGGAGAGTGTATCTACTCAACGTTGATTACAATATGTATCGAAAGATTTATTCATATTCATCTGGATGTAATTTATTCAAGAAAGACTCTTTCAAAATGAGTTTTGCGTCAAACGATGTATTTGAATCGAACTATGTTTCTATTCGGGACTGATTTGTACTCTACCTTATCCAGACTATGCTTCAAAGTATCTTCTCTTTTTTTCTCAACTGTTTAACGCAGTTTGATTCATTTTTTTACCCTGATAAGAGTTCAAAATGAGCAAAGTCACACTTAGAAAAAAGTAGATTTGATTATCGCAAGCCCATGACTTTACTAATTCATAAAACTGAACCTCACAATCACTTGGAAAATATTTAAAGTATTGATTCTGACTTACAATCTGTATGGAAGCAAATCATTGACAGAAGAACCGTACAGAGATTTAAGGATATTATTATTCTTCCTGGTCAATGTTCCAACAAAAAAATAACCTACGAGAAACGCATACTTCTAAATACCACCAAAAACACCCAATTTCTCAAGCGATTTTGAAATTCTAATTTATTTGAGCACTTAACAAAATTTGGAGTGGAACTATTTTTTATTAATACAGTGAAAGCGAGGAGAATGAGTTCGAAAAGTATTTTGTGTTTTTCATTCGAGTAATTCCAAGACACATGAGAATTTCCAACATTATCATTTCCAGGGTGTTCCAGATTACGTATCACAGCTAATAATATAATCTTATCAAGCTGGGATGAAAATCCATAGGCCAATTTTAATCAGTGATCGATCTATGCATTCATTTCAATGAAATTTGCAGCCAGATGAATTGATTTGCTGCAGACTACGATAATGATCGTTATATAATCTGTCAACAAGTTACGTTAGACTGAAGGAAGAAGGAACTTTCGGGTTTTTCGCTCTTGAAATAAACGAAATTTGTTTCATTAGCTTCTTATAGAAAATCTATAACCTAGCGTTCTTAGCTTACACTCTCGAGCTTTTTGTTTGGAGTTGGAAGATTCTCACAGCACGGAGCTAGTGACCTTGACATGCATGTGTAAGATGCAGATCACAACGACTGTTTGAAGTGTAAGATGCACTTCGGATCTACTTTGCGCTTCCTTAGTCCGTCCCAATCAACTACTCTGCACATGCTGATGTCTAATTTGATGTCATTTACGGCATGTATAGTGATATGGCTTGTTCCTACGATTCGCGCAGAATCATGAAGAAGAATGAAGATTTTACTAAAGATATATTACCATGAAGAAGTATGAAGACATTACTACTTATTTTAGTAAGTGATATCTCAAACATTCTAGAAACTTTCCACTTATTACTTTACCATCTTCAAAACGAATTCCCTAGGATACAAAGGCAATATCACTATCGCATCACAGCTCGAGGAATGTATCAAGCTCTACATTAGAGCTTTTGCGCAAGGTTCGATTGATGAGAAGCAAAGATCGCGCAATCCTAATCTGATAAGTTCGCAGATAATGCGAGATCTTTTTCGATGATCAAATCACACATACTGATTATGTTTGTCCAAATGTTTCGGGTAGAATAATACATGTTCTATTACATTTTCCCAAATGTTTTGGAAGAATATTTTCTCAATGTTGAAGGTGACTTGACTGAACTGCTCAAATGTTTGGAAAATGTCATGAACAATTTAAAATATTTTTAAAATTACCGTAAAACAGGAATACCTTGATCCACCCGAATATTAGCCTTATTCTCAGATGGTTCCATTGCAGAGTATTTTGTGGTGGTTTCTTCACTTAGCCTCCAAAATGATCCGTCTCGTAGGATGTTCTAGGATAAACCTAAGCAAAGTTATGCAGCCGCAATAGAAGTGGGCCGTAGGTAACCCCGGTGGTCAAAGCAACCCCGGTTCACATTACTTTTGTGATGATGAAGTAGTACGACCGACGATTAGATGGGTAGTGCCTAACTGGTCATGAATTATTTTGTAATTTTCCTGTATCTGCGAAGTGCTGAGCGAGAAGATAAAAACACTCATAGTCATAGTTGCATGGTTTTACTGATTAAGAGCATGTCAAAGCTCTACTTTACCGACATTCATAATAAATTTTCTTAAAATAAAGCTATACAATATTTCGAAAATGTAGCTCCGCAGGCGGCTATGCGTATTGGTGAAATGCATCCGTGTGTAAAATTTTACAGCGATCCGTGGAAAGCTCTTGAAGTAATCCCGATTATAGTGCAATTAAAGTATACTTGCACTTTAATTGAGATTCCTCCAAGAGCTTTCCACGGACCACTCCAAAATTTTACACAGTGGTGCATTTCACCAATACTCATAGCTCTCTGGAGATACATTTTCATAAAATTGTATAGCTTTATTTAAAAGAAAATTTATTATTAACGCCGGTAAAGTAGAGCTTTGACATATCCTTAAAACAAACACGTGTGCACTCTTTGATGATCCAGGATCATAATGGATTTCATGAATACGTTCACTGCGGTGGGTTCCATCAGTGGGACCCGCCGGCCCTTCTCTGTGTGCGGGAGATTTCTGTTTTATGGGGAATAACATCATGTGGGTCCGACCCATGGGATTAACCACTTACCAGAAGAAGGATCACCGTTTTGCATTGCCGCAGTAAATAAGTCAACATGATAATCCATTGAATGAAATAAAAGTAGGTAAGGCACATGTAACCACTAAGGACATAGTGAGCTTCTGGAGCCTTTATTGAGTTTGGGCAGTTTTAAAATTTTCCAATGTATTTTTGCTCATTTTGAAGCTTGTTTCAAGACCTTTGGGATGTGCCTCTACGTACATCCAGTTTCTAAGCAAGTAGAGCGGAGCTATTTTTTATTTTATTTTATTTCATTTATTTATTCAATTATGAAAAGAGCATTTTAAAAACGAAGAAGGGACAAACAGAACGAGACAGAGTGCATTACAGTTAGTTCAGCCAATTTTTTGGTGTGACTTTGAGTGACTGAGTAAAGTAAGATCAGTTTTTGAAAACAATGACAAACAGATTCAAAGCTAGCTATCGCAAAAAGTTATATTCATCGGGCCAAATCACTATGTGCATCATATCTCAACATAATACACATGAAAAAAAGTACAGCCCGGCTGTAGCGCGCTCAGGTCCGAAATCTTAGGGGCGGGCCTTAGAGAGTATACTTACCTTACTAATAAGCTATGACTAAAAGTGTCTTTCTGTAATCATGAGAAGCCCAACACTTTTTCTCTTTGAAATGACTAGCATATATTCTCGGGTATGCAAGCAACGCGTAGTTCAAAAATCAGTTCACGACATGCATTGAGGTCGCAAATTTTCCATTTGGACACTTGCCTAATCATCACGAGAGCCTCCAAGCTGAGTCACTTTCTTCGGCCTGAACACAATTACTATGTGTCTCAATTTGTTTACATATTAAACTTTCCGCCCCGATCGATGCCAAGTGGTGCCTCTTCAAAAATACATACGATGCACCTACTGTACTGATGAAACACCCTTTTAAAATGTCACAACGAGCTGCAAGCTCGCACGTCTCCATGCTCAAATTCTTCTCGGAACAACGCCATTGTGCGACGGTATCTACTTTTTTGCCAATGTTCTATCGTAACTTTGCCCGAGCCCTTCTCTCAGCAACACATGAAGTGCATACGAAAAAGCTCCATCGGCCAATAGCCGGCTTTGGTCGACTCACTTCACCCCTTTGCGTGCTTGCAAGCTCGCCGTCACAATCGACAGGTTACAAAGAGAGACAGGCGCTGCAAGCATCTCCCCAATAAAGCTTCACCGTACCTATCAGAGCGACGCGCTTTGGACGCCGGCTCACATGCATCTCATCGCAGGGGGAGCTTGCAAGCTCCGCGAGGCGCGAAATACAGTCTAGGCCAGCTCCTGCGCGTTACGCGCCTCGAAAACGATGTCCCTCGTCGCCGTCGAGTCCCCCGCCGAGTTTGCGCGTCTCTCCACTCCACAGCAGCTGTCATCGCGGATCGTCGCACAGGTGTGTACTTACGGCCGGACTCACCGGGGCGCGGCGTAAGCTCATCCGCGGCGGCCGCAACACCGCAGTATTGGCGACGAGCCGCGATAGCGCGCACGTTGAAAAAATACATCGTCCGTCTTGCGGCAGCAGCGCCAATCGATTCGACGCGCGCTCGCGTGTGTGTGTGTGTGTGTACGTGTAGCCGGCAAACTCGTCTCTTTCGCACGCACCGGCGTACTGCCTCTCGCCGAGAAAGTTCGCGAAACGCCCGAATTGAGAGGGCCAACGCTCGCGACGACTCGTCGATCTCGATTTTTTCCAAGATCGCAGGCAAGCGAGCTTTCGTACCGTCGTTGTGGGTGTACTAGACGAGATTAAGACGCGAGTGTCGGCTGTGATCGAGAACGATCATCGCTAAAATAGGTGCAATTGGTGAATGTGCACCGGCAGTAGAGGCAGCGTGCGAGCGCCGCGACTGGAAGCCCATTATCGTGGCACACGTGAGTAGCTCTGTCCTTTTATCTCGAGAAGAATTGACGCAAGCCTCCTTCCGCCTCGCCGACGCGATATACGCTCCGCGAAATCGAGCAAGGCTCGCAGCTGGACCGTCGAGCTTTTGTCGAGTAGTTGCGAGTAATAAAAGCTCGGTGAGCTTGCAGCGACGCGCGAGCGATCGGATTTACGAACTTGGATGGCTGGGTTTTTTTGATGCGCAGTATATAGGGGAGCGAGTATTGCGTATCGGATTTTGGGCAACCCCGATCCGGGAGTCGACATCATTAGTATATATCTCGAACGTCGCCCCTACGATCTAAGCTCTCTCGCACGTACAGGGGACTATTTGTACGTGTGTGTGTCGCTACCGGCGCGCACACGTGCAGCTTACGTATGTACGTGTCCCACATCAATCATCTGCGCGAGGCCTGATTGTTGCCCGGCTTTCCTTGCTTTGTCTGGATGTACTATTGTGTACCTTTTCGATATCAGGAGCGATGAACGCGTGAATCAATCAACGCTCCGCCAGAGGCCCGCGATTTTCCGAACGCAGGAGAGTAAGAACTGGGCGTGTGTGTAATATTGCTCGAGAAAACGCGAGTCGTTGACGTCGAGCGACGTTGAATTATAAATACATCCACGCACGATGCAGAGCTTGCGAGATGCGGCGATGATCGAGCGTCTTTTCTCACCGCCTAAGTATACCGCGAGTCGCAGTCGCTCCCGTTGCCGCGATGATTCGCTCGCTCTATGTATTATTATTCCTAAAACTGGCCGGCACCCAAACCTACAAGCACCCTTATGACTGAGCCTAGTACCTCGTATTTCGAGTGTTTTTTCAGCACTCGTTACTCAGATGCGTGTAATTTGCTATCCACGTGTCATTTGGATTTTTATGCGCGTCACGACGATAAAAACATCTTTCGCTTCCAGGTTTATTCGAGGCATAGTATTGAAAGCTCGGCGCGGCTGAGTTTTGAGCAGTCAAGAGCGTACCTTGATTTTCCGCCGAGGCTCTAATTGTCGCTCTAACGAGAGATTCTTAGCACCGTTAGCTCTAAATCGTGTGCTTTACTGCACGCGAAGGCTACACTCGTACATTTTCAAACGCGGCATGTGTATCGCCGCAACGACGACAAGGTGTGAAGACCGTATTTCGACTCCTTGCTCAGTTCTTATGACACGATCGATGTATCGACCCGATTGCGCCAAGTATTGACTCTGTTTGGCGAAAGTTCAGCTGTTGTTGTATTTCTTGCGTCCAGATAGCCATCGGTGAGACTCGGCAGGACGACAGAGACTAATTTCTCAAGTTGACGCCATTAGACACTGTATAAACATCAGCTGATTAGATAATCTTTGATTCATGTCTTTTGTCACTGTATGGCAGTGCTCGGTTTGTTTACCGAGAATCAAAATCTGATATACGCCATGAAATTGTCGTTCTGGAATCTATGAAAAGCCAGTGCGATTTATATGCTACAAGCGGAGCAGAGTTGTGATAACTTTGCAAATTTAATTAGGATTCGGTTGTTGAAAGGACATGAATTTTAGCTGGAATGGGATACAAAATAATCATTAGCGAAAGGCTCAGGGTGCTTTGCATCCGCCATGGGGGGCTTACGAAAACTGTAGGACTCGCATCAACAGGACTAACTTGCTGCATATTTCACAAGAGCTAGAGCTTTTGCTATGATAATTTTCCGCATTAATTTCCCTCTCACCCGTGTAGTTGCACTAGTCACTTTCACGACTTGATGTACTTAGAAGACATTTGAGTTTTTGCTTTTGACTATAAAGACCAAGACATTTCATTATACTCCCCAGTCGGTTTCAATGAAACTCATTCAGCAATAGATCAGAATCTGCTGGGACACACTTCGAATAGAGGAACAAAGATCATCGAACAGAGAAGAAATTTTTGCCGGTCATGGGTCGAGAGATAATCGGCTCCAAACATGTAATTATTGTTGTGGCGTGTACATCAGGTTCAATTGACCTCACAAATTAACAACTGGTAAGAAATGAATTCTTGGAAAAAGAGAAATAGTTATAACTTTCTCTTATAATTATAAGCGTTCTCTTATTCGCTCTTTCGGAGGGGAATATCTCGTTCCTTGTGATCCGTAGGAATGATATTCTCAAATCTTGGTTCAACGCTATCCGTAGTATCGTTATTCTACGAAAATTTTGATCCCGCTGAAGGGCTTGAATATATTCTGTCAGTCATTTTACTTTGAGAAACATACGATAGGGTGGAGCGAGGTTTCACATTTTTCGTGTCGTGACACTTTTCGACTATCCTATAAAAGACACATTCGCTCTGCGGGGTCTTGAAATTTAGCTGAAACGAAGGATATGAAAAACATTTTCAGAATCTTACATTTCGCATTTCATAGTTTTTTCAGAGATTGTAAAAGCTTTAACCCAATACCAACTCAAATTTTAGGGCGATGTCGAGCAAAACTGGGGGGCCATGTTGGATACAGTTTCTAAAATCAAATCAATGAGGGCCCTCCGCTCATGCTGTGATTTTTATTCATCGTTCCGAGTGGTAAAGAAGTTCAAATGATATGTGCAAAAATCGTGCGAAGAAGCGATATCGCAAAAGCCCAACATCGCCCCTGTCCGACCTCGCTCTGCTCTCCCGTATACATTTTATACATTATCTTGCAAAGGAAATTGGTCACCAAAGAACAAGCAAATGGAGTTATTGCAATTTAAATTGCTCTCAAAACAATAGCAATAGAATTATGAAGGCCCGAGGTCTGGCTAAAAATGGTGGAACATGCAACTAGGAAAAAGGCAGAAGATCAATTCATCTCGGATGAATATAAGAATCCGAGAGAAAGATGTTTACTCTCGAGGGTGCATGTGTACTATATATTTTTTGCCGCGGCAGGACCAAAGTATGAGCCACAAAAATGCTAAAACCTTTCACGAAAGCCCTGCTGCACTAGAAAATGAAGTTGTTACGATAATGCAATACTCAAATCATGATTAATTGTTGAAGAATTTATCGGTATTTCCTGCTACTGTTACTCAAATCACGATTGTCAATTTGATAAATGTGTAACACAGACCGAGGAGAATAATCAATTTGATGCAGCTCGAATTTATTGATTGCAATCCAAGTAAAGCTAAATTTGTTTGTCACCGATATATAAGATAGTGGAGTTCAGTTTCGTCTAGTTGTCAACTTCCTCGTTCGATACTGCTGGTACGGTGTTACGCGTAACGTCAAATTAAAAATAAAGAAAAAACAGTGGGGTGCGTAAGAGTTTTCAGCTGATTGCTGCAGCCAATCAGAGTGCCTCAAATTTTCCGTGCCCCAAATTGCCGTGTTCCCGGTTTACATGGGCGAGGATGAGGAGAAAAAATGTCATGCGTCAAAATTGTTATCTTGAAAAAAGAGAGAAAGGTGTTCATTTTTTATCAATTTTTCAACTATCAGAATTCTAATTTTGACCAGTTCTGTGCCTTTTGGCGTTCATTTCATCATAGAGAAAGTGACAAAATTTTTGTAAAAATGGCTTGATATGCTCCACTAGTTGGATAGCTCAAAATTCTGAATCGGAATCATTTATGGGTACCTTCGGTGACATTCCGGTTCTTTCTCACTTCATAGTGGAAACACGTTGAAACTATTCTGAATTTGATTTTTTACGCTGTAAAGTCATGATCAGAATTCCGAATTGGCCATATTTGTCCTCGTTCGGGTCTACTCTGGGTCTTTTTCTTCATTTTGTCGAAGGAAAATTTGAAAAAAGTCCTGTAGGTATAGGTAACTCATCATGTTTCATGCATTTGTCAACTGAGAACTTCGATTTGGACGTATTGGATCTTCTTCGTTCATCATTCAAAGCCCTGAAAAGACTCGATTCGGGTCAAACTAGGACATATTTTCGAGTCCATTTTTTCGTCCCATCTTTAGAAAAACTCTAAATAAAAATACTTTGCATTGTTCCATCCTTCCGACTTTCAATTTTAGACTTTCTATGAACACAATCGGGTACAGTTTTTACGTTTCATAAAGGAGGAAAAAGAGTGAGTATCAGTTATTGGATATATCTTCAAAGGTTGCATTCGAAGACCGCATTTTGGCTGTACAAGAGCACGTACCTTTCCTAATGAGAGTTCTGCCACGATAAGATAAGAAATTGCACACCTCGATCTAATTGGAAAGTTTTTATCGGTGTCTAATTGAGAATATCAGTGCCGTAAATTCGTCTTCGAATATTCAGTTCCGAGGAGCTTGGAGAAGTTTATCATTCTTGAGCGATGTAATAAACTATTATGAATCTTATCAATAATCTTCTCAAGTCTCTTGTCTAAAAGTCTCATTGCATTTCATAACTACACACGAATGTTCAAGTTTACAATAGATAGAAGTTTGGGATTTTTCGATCAAGAAATCGAATGGAAGAGATAAGAGATGGAATTCAGAGTTTCATCATTCGACCGATTCGCTATTTCCATGATTTCCTGGTTATATGGAAAAGTCAAAAATGTTTCTGCATGACATTGAATCAAACTAGTGGAGCTAGATTCTGCTGGAGTGGTATATTTTTCATTTACCATACGGCCCTTGTTTATATCGTTTTGATAACTTGACAATGCGAATGCTTTTAATGATGGAGCAGAACAAAAATATACAGAGAAGCAATGCCACCCGGGAGGTCAGATTGTTGTGACTCATCTCGTTCTACGCAATGACAAAAACTGATACAAACCGAATTGCATACCGAAATATGCAACGAAAACAGAAAGGAAATTGAAATCAAACGTAATGGAATATCATGATTGTTCACTTGCCCGATTTCACAATAATTGACGTACCTTCATTATTTTGAATTGGCAAAAAATATTGACTTCAGTATCAAAATTATTATTTCGCCTATGGTTACGCAGCTGTAACTAAAAGGTTGCGATGTTTACGGCTTTTGTGAATGGCTGAAACTTAGAAGTTTGCTTCCAACTCGTAGGCGTCTCAGAGAAACAATGCTTGAGCTTTCCAATTTCAACTCTGAGCTCAGAAATTTCTTATGGAATCAAAGCTCTTTTCTGAATCATGCCCGAAGTCAGAACCTGGAAGTAATGTATGTACTTATAGTGAAAGTGATTTCCTTGCACTCCCCACGAATTATTTCATGAGAGCGTATCGTACAGTTTTTAAGTGAATTTTTATTCAAACTTTCACGTCAAAGTAGTGTACTGCTGCCCGCCCTGTATGCGTACGTCAAGGTGTGCGCTCATTGCAGGTAGACGTATTCGGGATTTAATAAGTCCTCAGCACTCGGAATGGCTGTGCAAGTCGCAAGCACAGGGCAGATATGAATACTTTTTCATCATGAAAATTGTGTTAAACGCGAGAGTAAGATCCTTCAAAACTTGAGGAAATCTTGTTGAGTGAGAAAAAAATCTCACTCAAAGGGCTCAAGATCATTAAAATGCAGGAAAAAAACTCACGCACAGTTGATTTTTTTCATCTAAAATTTTATGCGCTTATTCAGAATCACTTGGGCCCGGCCCTAGTCTGTATTGAGTTCTCAACATCATCACCTTTCGAGTCAAGTTTTTGAATTCTTCTCTCTTCTCATACTTTTATTACATCTTCAACGTCAAATGAAATGATCAAAAAAGTTCGGTTTGAGGTTGACTATTCTTATATTCTTTTGATTGGGCCATCCCAAACTCTGATATGAGCCCGCTTTTTGGTTTTTGTCAGACATTCTTTCAGTCGGTAAGAGGAATTTCCTCTCTTATATCGATTGGTCTTTACGGGACTATGATTAAAGACTATTTTTGAGCCTTGTCTATTTTATTTTTCACTTTATTATCGGAATGTTTGAAGAATTTCTTGAAGGACAAATTTTCACACTCAATCGTATAGGCATACCTCATTCAGCTTCAAGTTCATTTTTGGCTCTTATTAATCTGACATGGATCTGAAAAAAGTCTGTCTAAACTGATTTCATGAGTTTCAACGATTCGTCCAAACATAGTCAAATATATTTAACCGGTCAGTGAGTTGCAAGACATAATAGATGAATGTTGCTGATGAATTGATTCGAATACTTCATATTTTAAGAACGATTCAAAATTATGTACGTGAGTATTCGTTTTGAAGAGGCATTCTGTTAGTATCTTTCGTAGCAACGTATTTCCAATCAATTGGCCCCTTGAATTTTTCTCGCAAGTGTCAAGAAACTTGATAAAGGGAGGGAACATGGACAAAATAAGTAAAATACTATCTTGTGATTTTTAATCTCTGTGAAGTAAGTTTGTGGTTGGAAATGAAGATCCCGGACGTCATCGATGTCAATGAATCAGTTCACTCGGATAAGGCGTGATAAATTATAATGGAGGAGAAGAATGATCGAGTGTCGTCTTCATACGCTAGTCAAACTACACATTTTTCTCAGTAGTTATCAACTCAACGACGAAAATATTATTCATAAATACGCTCAACTCTTTACCAATTCGATTTTCGAAACATTTCTTGATAATTGGGCGAAGAAAAAATAACGGATGTCACATAATATAATCATCCGCGTTTGCCAACGACGGATCACGAGCAATTGCTACCAAGAAAAAGATGAGATAAAAAAGCAACCTGCGCTCACAGAGCTAGACACATCAGACTTATCCGCGGATAGCAAAGTTGCACGCACGAGTTGTAGATCATCACGAGATGTTCACGCGGAGAGCATCAGGTTCGCGCGAGCTCGTCAACTTTCATCGGTACTACCGCATCGTAATCGTTCCGGCTAGACTCGCTGGTAATTTATGTGCTCTATAATCCGCCTCTGATTTCCTGCCACACATAAGCTCCCCGACGACATTATCGTGCAAGTTCATATTTGTCACTCGATGTCAGATTGACTAATTAGACTTTCGCACGATGATGCGCTATCGAGATACTCTTGGTGTGGGTTGGTATACTTCATTCAAGGTCCCATCAATCGAGCAGCCAATTATTTGGAGCGATGAAGAAAGCTTTTCACGTTTGCCTAGCTATCTTTGAATCGGGCTTTCAACTTTTCTCAAAAACTGATCTTATTTTACTCAGTCACTCCAAGTCACACCAAAAAAATTGGCTGGGTCAATTTTAAGGTACCTTAGCTTGTTCTATTTCTCATCTGTAAAATGCTCCTTTCAAAGTTACAAAGATCTGGGGTCGATTCTATAAGAAAATTACCGAAAAAAGTCGAGTGTACCTGTCAAGGCTCAGCCCTAGTTTTCTCAAGTTGGTCTGAGCGAAGGTCTGAGAATATGTCAATCGGACAATTCATCACAGAGGGCGTGAAAAAGCAGCAAAAAGAGCCAACCAAAATGAGCCATGTGCGTTGGATTTGGACATCTAGGAACCAAGTAATCGCGATTTCACGAGGGAAAACGCCATTTAGAGACTTTCAGTGAAAATGAACTACATTGCTGGTTTACGTAAAATAGCCATTACTCTAATTCAAATGATGGGAATAGGACGTACCATAGCCCATTCGGAAGGGTTATCAATGAATTTTAAGATGTATCCAGGTACGCCAAGATATTTTGCGGATAGCAAAAGTTGCAGGGCATACGTTTTATAGATTTGTGTAAGGGTGGGCCTTGAAGGGCTACACGCTCCCGGAACATCGGAAAAATAGTATATTACGCAACAAGGGCGGAAAGTGGGCTATTGCTTTTGTAAAATTGGAGAGCTCGGTGCTAGTCGGTCAAATTTAAACTCATATCTCAGCTCATTTTGAAGATCTTGATATGAGCTTCCAATCAGCTAAGGTACGTCAAAGAATATTGCACTACGCCAGATTTGGGGTTGCCCCAAGCTTAGGTGGGCCTTAAAAGGGTACACCTATCTGATATATTCATCGGGGCATTCAACTTACCGTTCATATTTATGCTAAGAGGCTCTCTCACTCGAATATCACTCTCATCACACTCATTTCACGAAGAATTTCGATAACAAAGTTCGATTTTCCAGTATCGGCTACGAACCAGTGTTGATAGTTCACGAAGAATCTTCAAAACGTTATGATATCCGAGGAATTCTTAAAGAGTGTGAATAAATTTTCATTGAACTTCTCACGTGTGTGATTTTCTATATTAAATTCATCTAAAAAGGCAATTTCCTAAAACAGACAGCTAATAAAAAGGAGAGCCTAATGAGTGCAGATCACACAAACGAACGGAATTCGAGGAATTGTCTTCTTTTGGCACCAAAAGACGATATCTAAAGCTGGAGAGTCTACCGATGGAGCATCTAAGAACCACTTGCTATTACTTGGGTAACAACAATTCCCCCGTCCCCATGCTTCATGGCAAGACAGTCAGGTCTCGCAGACATGCATAGCACACGTACTACAGTAAACCCTCCCTATAGCGGACACTCACGGTCGCACGACAATTGTCCGCTATTGAGAGGTGTCCGCTATAGGGAGGTCCATAAGAACCAATGTATTCCAGACCGTCGCATGAAAACTGTCCGTTATAGGGAGGTGTCCGCTATTGGGAGGTGTCCGTTAAGGGAGGGTTTACTGTACTCGCAAGTTTAATATTGGATTTTATTCAATGATACATAAGCGATATTTACATCAATAGCATTTTTCAATTCCGATCGTCTTTCTCATCTTGTAAATTTTCTCATGTAAATTTCATTATCCAAATCCTTTTCATGAAGCTATTCGCAATAATTGCATATGCTGACAATGATGTAATCATTAGTGTAGGATCAATTCTAATGATTTGATCATTGCTCATACACTGATTTATTAGTAATAGATCGCAAAATTGCTGAGTCCATGATTGTGCACTGACTCATCAGTAAAGGATCACGAGTTTACTGATCCAATTATTGAATATTTATCGATCTATCAGAAGTCGATTCAGCTCATTGGTTCAGTGTATACGGTAAATGTATCCAAGTTTGCTATGGTATTCAATTTCGACTCCAGTGATCTCGAAGATGTGCACCCATGGTCCTCGTAACGCAGTTTTCTTAAGTTGAAATATGACAATCAAAGTAATTCGGACCGACCCAAAATTATTGTTAAATTACATCGAAAAGGCCGGCTTTCAAGATTTTTGATCTTGTTTTCATGTTGACTGAAAGACCTGCTACAATAAAACTGGCTCGACTAAATTGAACGTGCCTTAGCTCATTTGATTTCTCACTTCAAGACCTTCAAAAGTCCTTGTCCACAATTGAAAAATCCGATTTCGGGAAGGTATAACAAGCAAACTACTCTACAAGGTCGAGTGTGCCCAATGTCGCCACCCCTCGTATTCTTCGCGGAAACACTTTAAAAATCAAGTTTCGCCTTGAAGAATAAAGTATAGCCCAACATATCGAATTCCGAAATTGATAACCAAATTTGAATTTCAAAGGCTACATTTGGTCTCGCAAGGTGTCGGAAATCGCGTTTTTCCTGTAAAATCGCGATGACTGGGCTTTCCGATTTATTAATGATTATTGATGAGTCATTGGATATACCAATAATCAATCGTTGAATCGATATTATTTGAATTTATAAAGTGGAATTTAATGATTCACTTTAATTGCTTTGATAACAAGGGGTAATGATTTTTTGGATCGAAAGCCTAGTTTCATCGATGTGTATACTGTAAAAATGTGGTTGAAAATTCAACCAGTAGTTGGAAAAAAACTTGTGAAGGAACTTGTGAAATAACTTGTGAAGAAACATTTTTTTTCAAACACAGTGTTTGAAAAGAGAATTCCCGAATTTTGGGCCGGATCGTCGAATGAGACTACCAACTCGATGACTTTGTCAAGCACGCGGTGCGGAAGTTTATGAAAATGGTGCATGGTATTACTATTTTATACTTGAGGCGTATAATTAGACATAACTATACGCGTATAAATATTATATATTATTATTAATAAGAGACAAAAACTTCAACCAGTAGTTGAGCAAAAAACTTCAACTTACGGTTGAAAATTCAACCAGGTGGTTGAAAATTAACTTCAACCACCGGTCGAAGTTTTTCTTCAACCGGTAGTTGAGATCTTTGACCAAAATTTTTTACAGACTAGTTCTGTATATGTAGCATAACAACCATCATCAAACTATGAAACGCGGTCGGAATAATTCTATTGATTCCATTCTTGAAATTAGTTTCTACTGCTTAGTACAAATCCACATACCTGTAATAGTTCTGTTCTTCGACAATTCACAACCATCTGAATCTTTCCCTAATAACGTCGTGAGCAACTTTATCAAATACCGCCTCGGAAATTTGCGATCGCTTGGGAGCAATGGGGGGATGGCTCCAGACCGGAATGGTATAATGACATTTCGAACTTTTGAAAAACCGAGTTAGTGTTTTGAGCGCTACTCGGGTTGGCGACGATCTTTCATAATAATTCTGCATTGCGTTGATGGTGAGTACTTCACGTGTATGAGGCTCATTCCAGAAGACGATTAGCAGCCCGAGTATTATCCAAAACATCAATTAGATCTTCAAAAAGCTGAAATGTATAACATCACCCTTCTCGTCCGCAATACCATTCGCACCAAGTATATACTCGAGGCGACGCGGAACGCGACGAAAGTCGAGCCTGTTTGCGGCTACCGATTTCGGCACAGCGATCGAATCGTCATCTCGGCAATCGGCCCGACGAAAACAGTTTGCTCAGTTTACTCATTGCAAAGCGCGACATCGTGTGCGCATACAGATTAACGGGAGAGATCATTAGGAGATCATTAGCGAGACAACGGCCGCGAGCGCTAAACAGCTCTGTTGCAAAAATCAACGAGAGAGAGAGAGAGAGAGAGAGAGAAGGAGGGGGAGGGACGACGATCACGAGCGAGCAAAGCGATCGCGATAAGAGCGGCGCGCGGAGCGAGGAGGCTGAGCGCAAACTGATAAGAAGATAACCCCGCGATCGCTTCTTCTTCTTCTTTTGGGCCGCTCTCCCACCCCCGTACAGTCGTCGCAGCTCTCTCACGCATACTGTTGCGCGGGTCGAGAGGTCGTATGCGCAACTCGGCTCCGACACAGACCAAGAAATCGGCTCGCTTATCTCGGCTCCGCGGCGCGACAGATAGCCGCTTAAGGCGAGACAAGCGTTCCGCGATCGTCAGTTTGGACCCCGCGCGCCGTGCAGCAGCAGCTCCCTTGCTCGCCCCCCGACACTCGCACCGCGCAAGCTCCGCAGTTCGAACGAGCGGCCTTTTTTTCAGGGGGAGGAAGAGGCCCGCGGGCCATGGCACTCTGAGCGCTGGAGCGGGAGACAGATACGATACTTTTTGACCGGTACAGAGCTCGCACGTGCGAGCCACGTGCCGCTTTGGTGCGCGACGCTCGCGGGCCGGAAGGAGGCTGCGCTTTGCGCGATTCGAGTGCAGCGCGCGCGCGCGCCGATTCACGGCTTTTGGCCGATCCACCGAGTTTTTTTCAACTGAGCAAAAATGTCCAGGCAAGAGTCGAGGAGCTACACGTCAAACGGCAGCATGATCGTCGTGAGCAACAGGCTGCCCTTCGTGCTCAAGAGGAACGACAAGACCGGCAAGCTCGAGCGCAAAGCCAGGTTAGTACCTTCGATATATATCGATTCTCTTTTATACAGGGCGTGTGGGTGAAAATTGCGAGTCAGCGCGATCTGTTGTGGATTTCGACTTGTGGATATACTTGATATCGGCGCTCGGGGCGACAGGTTCAACGATCCCTCTCGGTGTTTTTGTTTATCCGCGCAGTGTGCCAAGGCTGCCAGGCCAGGTGAACTTGAATTTCTCTTCCGATCGTATCTTTCGCCTGATAATATACTGATTCATCTTGCCCGGTATCAATCAAGCTATATCGGTGGACAGATAATGTTGTGTGAGTGATTGATTTGCGGTCGATCGCGTGTGGATATTGTGAGAGGTCAAGAAAAGTACAAGTGAAATTACGAAAACAGGGGTGGTTGAGGCGAGAGTTGAGGGCATTTATACGACTCAACTGAGATTATTCCATCAGTGAAATTTTGCGACGGTTCGGTACAATTAGTTCAAAAAAATGCACAAAAAAAGTTCGATCAATTCGCGAGTCAATGCTGAAGAATGTGGTGACTACTCAATACAAAAATTGATTTCCAAGAACCATGTTTACATTCGAATCTAGAATTGATCTGACGCCAACTAAGTCGGAGATCGAAATCTTGATAACTAAAGAACGATAGAGGATAAACCATTGCAGTCAATTCCATGAGTCTAACATGCCTGTATTTGAGACGTTGTCAGACATCAAGATTATCACGCAATATAAACATTCGAATCAAGCTATATGTTTGTTCAGATTGAGTAGCGGAAATTTCTGATCATTCGAAAGATCAAATTACTCAAATATATGCATGAAGTCCCAAATTATGGAGAACGCTGGCTTATTCAATTGGAAGTAGCGCATACACCAACACAACTCTACAATTCCATTGTAATACTTAATCACAATCATGATGCGGAGTCCAAACGCTTTTAGTTATTCCTCAAAAAAATTGTAACGCGACGCGACGCTAGGTACACAGATTTTGGAAATCTTAAGCAAAAACGTCCGCGAAACAACATAGTATCTCCATACTGGAATTATTTCAGAGACTTTGAAAGTTTCCAAACACATTGTCAAGTAATCCGAATAAACCTGTCGCAATTCCAATATATAAAGTCTCGTCCTCGATGGGACAACTATATATTTAGAAGGTATTCTCAATTTTGCATGAAGTATCTCCCTCACGTACTTTCCATCTGAAATATGATATATTTGACGTGTCGGTGCATTTTTGGATAAATGTAGCGTTTCATGTCAAGAATGAGGGGAATTCTCAGAATGCTTCTGATATATCTTTTGGATGACAATGGTACATCGAGAGCTAAATTGGGTCTGCAAAGTTGTATGCATTTTGGCGACTTCTTTCTGAATGTATTCTGAACAATCAAATAATCCGATTCTTCCAGCCATACCGCAGAAAACGCTTTGTTATTTGTCGGAGTGTTTTGGAGGATCAATTTTGCTTCCTCAAAAGAGAAAGCCTTGTAGTCGCCAAGGTGGAAATGACCCCTTTGCACTCTTTCTCCTGCATTTTTCTCTCACTCATTTGTTCAAAACCATACCAAAACAACTCGTTTTTGATCTACTCGACGAGATATTTCCATTGGTGGAGCTCATTTTCTTCTACATCTCTTCATAAATTTTCTGTAAGTCGATTTAGGGCCGTGCACCTTCGTGTATCTGTGTGTATGTGTATTGTTCGAGGTTTTGTTCGCGAAAACTCCCGCACCGTTCCCTCGTTCATTCCCAAATCTTACACACTTCTTCGGGACCTTTATCTCAGGAGGCCAGTCCATTTTCAGCTCTCAATCTTCAACACTTTTTGCACGAATTTTTGAAGAAGCACCATTTCATAACTAAAAAATCCATAAAATCGTAAGTTTTTCCAGTAAATTAGTCCAACTCCTTCAAATCTTCCTTTAGAGATCTGAAAGAGTACCTCCACCTCATTATCATCTCCTCAATCCAATGGGATTCCCAAAAAATTTCTATCACCCTTCATTTTTTTAAGAATTAGAAATTTGATTATATTATATTCTCCTAGCTTCTTCAAATTTTCGTTTAAAATTCTGAAACAATTATTCCTAACTCATTCCGATCTTCCAAGTGTAAAGCCATTCTTAAAAAACCCTATAACCTTCCGCAATAACTCCGTTTCTTTTGAAGAAATTATAAATTTGTAGTTTTTGTAAATTTTCCCGACTTTTTTTTCATTAACGCATTCTCAACCTCTTTTTGAGGTTATTTTGCGGGACCTACAATTTTAGGTGGATTCCAAACTACCGAAATCACCGACAAGACACTCACGAAAATTCACAGTGGTGCCGGCCGGGAATCGAACCGTGGCCTTCCGCGTTGAAGGCGGCGGCGTTGAAGACCAGTGGCTTTTTCCCCGAATTTGACTTCTAGAATTTGGGAAAAATTATTGTTGGTCTCTATTTCGATGTGGTACGAATTTACGGGGTACCAATAATGATAATCCAAAGAAGGAGATTCCTAAAATTTGGTATTTGGAATCATTTTGAGAAAGCATACTGCTAATCTATTTTAGCAGCGTATTTTTGAACTTGGAGTCACTATGACGAGATTGGTCATGACGCATTCATGAATTAATTCAAAAGCTCACTTCTTGTTGGAACAGTGTCATTGGTAACACTTTATTAGTTTTAGCCGTTGACTCTGGAGAATGAGAACCGAAATAGTATTATAAGGCAGGATGGGAGAAATTAAACTGCCCAAACGAGTGCAATCTCACCACATGCTCGAAGCATCATACGAAGCCGGAAAGCTTACAAGGGTGAAAAGCTTTTACTGGAGTTACTATTTACATTTTTTCTCGATACTGTGCAGAAATTTAGTGATGCGCAGCACTCGAACAAGAGTGATTGCGTTATACCGTAGCAGAAATAATTGTAAAGCAATTTGGTCAGGCCAGAAGTCCAATAATAGTGAGACCAGAAATGAGTTGCGGAAGGAAGATTGAGAGCGAAGGGTTGTGGACTGGACGAGAATGGACAAGTTGTGGTGGGAGGGGGCGAGAAAGAGTTGCCTTTATTAGAATATGTTAGTCATGCGGTAAATAAGAGGAAAGTACCATAGTAAAAGCTTACGAAGAATAGACATATTTTCTTTTTAAACGCTTTTTATGAACATATAATTCTTGATTTTATATTTCATTATGATGGCGTGAACAAGTACTGAGGTGTTCAGATAACCATTGTCATTTTCGAGGATTTCATTTGGTGTACCATATACTTGCACCTCAGCTAACGCAAGGAAGCGCAGATCAACTAACTTACCGTCAACCGGGGTTACTTTGAACACTTTTGGAAAGAGTTGCATATTCACGCATATGGCGGGGCGGGATTCTCAAGAGGCTAGATGTTCGAGAGGCGAGATGTTCGAGGGCTAGAACCGCGGAAAATCCCGGCCCGCCACATGCGTAGATATGCAACTCATTCCAAAAGTGTTCCAAAGTTACCCATGGGTTCAAAGTAACCCCGGTTGACGGTAAATCAGATTTAAATCTAAACTCCGAAGGAATAATGGCCGCTAAAAATGCTCAGACCTCTGAATAGAATTTCAAGTGTGCGATATAAGGATTATAAATTACCATCCATGTATTTTTTAGAACCAAACCATGAACCAGAAGCCATTGCTTCCAAAAAACATTGAAGTAATGCTAGATACAATGTCACGTATTTGCAGAGTGCTAGACCACATGAAGTATGAAAAGTGTGAAGTCAATGTTGATTTTTCACTATCGCATTGATCATTTGTTGTGTATTATAAATTCAGAATGTCGAATCATTCGTCAACTGAATCAAAGGCATTCATTCGCGGAAGTCTTGTAGTTTGGAATATCTTGTTTTCATAATGAATTTGAATGATATCTTGAACTTTTGCGTTACCCGAAATATTGCCACGTGGTGATGATTTTCAAATCGATAGGCATCATAGAATCTTCGAGGGATCGCAGAAACGTCTTTCAATGTCGATCAAAGCTGAGGAGCATCTATGCATGAACAATTCCCTTCACTCTCTTCAAAATACAGTAAGAGTGACTCATTTAATCTCGGTCACGATTCTTACATGTCGCGGGTGTAGTGAGATACGTGAAATAAATGATGCCCCAAGTCGTTATCAATGAAATTCATGGTAAATTTACATACTATTGAAAGTACCCGTGATTTTGTCTTCTTGTAATGAGTCTAGTCCGTTCTTTAAAGCTCATGAGCGAGAAATAGGATAGTATCGTTGGAAGTAATAATACAACGTGAGTCTTTCTCTGTACTTTTGCTTTCTCAAATAGAAAACTTTCGGATCGGTTTTGACAAAGTTCCTATGTTTTAACCTCCTCTTCTCCTCTCCCTTCGTAATGATTGGAGGAACTCTAATCAAACATACATTTTCTCATTCTACTCGACAAGATCTTTCGATTGGTATCTTCATTTTTTGTTCAAAATCTACTCTGAGGTTTCTCTCAATTATTTTATCCAATATTTTCTTCGTGTCTGTATATGTACGTATTAAAGTAAGTTCTCTATGCTTCGTTCACTTAACGACCATTCTTACCTAATTTTCGGTTATTTACTTCAAATTCTGGACACTTATTCAGTCTGTAGATCCTAATAAAACTACCAATTTTAGTATCTTAGTCTTCAAATCCATTCATTCAATGAATTCTTCAATATACTTCATTATCGACCATTTTTTCGTCAATATTGGAAATTTTCCTTTCCTTCTTTTCTGATTTTCTTTTACTAATTATCCCAATCCATATTTTGTTCACATCATTTTATTCTACTCAACGAGACTTTTTATTTCGTATTTTTCATGGTCTCTCCAAAGTTTTCATTAGGTTGTTAATGAAAGTCACGGCATATACTTTTCTTCAACGTTTTTATCTCCAATTTTTGCCTTTCTTATGGGTCACGATTACTCAAACATATTATTTAACCTATTGACTTGAAATTCTGCACACGTTTCTAGAACCATTATCCGATGAGGCGATTGGATTTTGGTGTCTTGATATTGAACCATAATGGGCTTACTAATTTTGCTTTCTCGAAGAGAAAGCATTGTCATCTGTTGCGATGAATTTTCGATTTTCCAAATACTTTTTTCCATATTTTCTCATTTAATAGCTAGTTAATCATCCAGATCAAAGTGTACGATACACTCTCTTGTTCTACTTGACAAGATTTTTTGATTGGTGTCTTTTTTTTTCATTCCAAATTTACTCCAATCAGTCTACGATTCATTCTATATAACATTATCGTGGTCTCTGTGCACTTTTTTCTTATTGAGTTGTTCATCTCTTTTCACTTATTCACCAATTTTACAGATTCTTATATTTTTACTTCAGCTTTGACATACTTCTTCATTCCATGGATTTCAGTATATCTATCAAATTTCTTTCCATGATTTTCAATTCTATCGAGTTCACTAATTTTTCAATATACCCCATTTTTGACCACTTTTGCCTCAATAAATTACAATCTTATTTTCCTTCTCTTTTCGTTTCCTTCTTACCAATTATCCTAATCTACATCTTGTCCACATTATCTTATTTCCTAATCTGCATCTTGTTCACAATATCTTATTCTACTTGACAAGATTTTTCCATTAGTATTCTTCATTTCTTCCCTAGAGTTTTCATTGTTCCCCATGAAATAATGAACGCCAAGGCATCTACTTCTCACTAACGGTTTTACGACCAATTTTTGGCACTTCCTATGGCACACGATAACTGAAACACATTTCATCCTATTGATTTGAAATCGTATACACCTCTCCAGAACCATTATCCTATGAGGTGATTGGATTTTATAACTATTTATACTCTTATTGATTGATCTTGAAGGGCTGAGGATTTCTCGTTTGAAGAGACTTGCTGAAAGAAAATCCATATAATCTCGTGGGATCCGATGGGATCCCCTTGCACCTCGTGCGATCCCGTGAGACCCTAAAGAAACCTATGAGAGTATGAACTTCATTTACAGTTAGAAAAAATGCTTTTTCTTTGCCTAACTTGAATAAGATCTTTATTCGAGAAGAAACCTCTCTTCAGAACTTTTTTGCCGGTTTCTCTCATTTCTTGTTTGGATCTCATGGGATTTCACTGGCATAAGTTCACACCGAATCCCATGGAATCCTACGGGCTCTGTGAAATACCATGGGATAAAATTTTGACACGTCGTGCAATCTTCTGGGGCCCCATATGACTTCATGGGGTGATATGGGATCCCATGGAATCGCGTGGGAACAGATACTGACGGGGTTCCATGTAGTTCACATAAACCCATGGAATCATAAGAAATTTTTTTAGCAGGAGGTTCTAAGTATTGCTACTTACTACCGCTTTGAGAAAGCATTCTTCCGAATAGTAATGATTTATTCAGTTCATTTTATGCCTCGTTGAGTTGCTAGTGCACCACCATGGTTCATGAATAATACTGTCAGAATATAATCTTAAGCAGTTGCAACATACGACGGATCTATGAGGTTTCTTCAAAAGTATCGATTCTCCAAAACAGCTCGTTCTATGTATTCGCCATACGTCTTTTTCTCAAGGGATCAACTTACTTATCGAAAAGTAAAACGCGTCAGTTACGATTGCACGGAAGGAAAACACGCGTATAATACGAAACTGGAGAGGATCGTACGAGTGGCACAGATAAATGAATAGATTGTAGGGGCTAGAGAAAGCGAGCGAAGAAAAGAGAATCGCGTCAGAACTGATTTATCGAAAAACAGACAGCGCGCCGCCTCGTATCTGGTTTAGACTGCTTCTGGAGAAAAACACGATATTCCGTTTTTCACTCTCTGCTCATCTTATTTTTTTGTGCCTCTCCTCATTACTGATGTCGAAAAGAAAAAAAAATCGAACGATGAGTGCGCAATCGTTTATTCGTGAGCAACATTCACCGAGGCGAGCAATGTAAAGCAGAGGCCGTGAACTGATACAGAAAATGGGGCATTGGCTTCAAGGGGGCTCGTAGATGAGTTATAAAATGGCGATACTCGCAACAATTCGATAACGATACCCTTCGCATTGATTCGCCGACCGATGCGAGATACTTGGAGTTGAATTGTAGTGGGGTCAATTGTCAACAGCCTTTATCCGTGCACGAAGAATATTCTTTAATGATGCGGATGCTATGTCCAGTTTATTATTGTGATGCGACCTCGGATGCGACGTATGGCCCAGAGTCTTGGAATGCCGGAACTTAAGAGCTGCACTTCTTTCGTGAAGTTGTTGGCGAAGGTATTGACCAATTGCATTGGAGTGTGCAAATTATCCTAGGATTTATCTAAAGCTATTCAGATTTTGAAAAAATAACGACTTGACAAAATATTTGAATTAATATTGAACTCGATCGATATGGTCGATCGAGGACCTCATCGCTCGCGGGAATTTCATATCAAGGTATGGATATGTTATGATCGGCCCTGGCGAGCTGACGTGAAACAACAGATCTGCTGATTCTAATGACACAAGTCGAATTATTGGATTTCTCCAACTCGACGAGTGTACCTTCGAAGCTCCTCGGATGCGAGGTCAGATCGAAGGATTTTGATGGAAGGTCGCATCCGAGGAGCTTTGAAGGTACACTCGTCGAGTTGGAAAAATCCAATAATTCGACCTGTTTCATTAGAATCAGAAAATTTGCTGTTTCATATTAGCTCTCCAAGGCCGATCATAACAGTATATACCTTGATTTGACTTGACAGAGCTTTCTTGACCGTCAACCAAGTTTTGCCAGCCGAGAATTTTCCCGAAACTCGATACTTTTCTCAAGAGCTTGAATAATCAAATTCGAGAGGTATATCAACTCAGTTTGAAAACTAGACACGGCCTTGAATGATTGAAACTCGAAGTGATTCAAGGACTAACTCAATTGTGGTGGTTTTTGCAGAACCCTTGGATAATTCTACTCATCTTTTCTTCGTGGTATTCGAAAAGTCTACCACAACCAAACTTTTGTTGCATCAGGACTCGCTACGAACTTTAGTGATAGTTATTCAACCAACAAAATCCGATCCAATTCACTTGATTAAAGCTCAAATTGAGTCACAATTCGATAAGCCTCGTTGCTGTCAGAGTTCCTTGATTTCTTTGAAAATTTTAGGGAGATTTCATGATGTGTCTCATAAGTTTCTTCATTGCAAGTCATTGACAGATCATTGGCTTTAAAATCTCTTCAACGACTATTCTTGGTTAGTGTTGATAGTTTCAGAAAGCCAACTGTCCAAGCGACAAGATTGGCTTCCCAATCATTCATGCGCTTTTTTCTTCCTTTGAGAGAAATTTTCTAAAGCCTGCTAAAAATAATCGATTCTATTGAATTGATTTTCAAAACTGTAGTTTCTCGTAGTTGGCGGGAAAATGTCTATTTTCTTGAAGGCAATATGCAATCACACTGCTGGGTTGAACTTGTTTACTCAAGCTGAGATGTCTCAAGTGACTCAATAGACAAAAGTTTTAAGAGCTCATGTGGTTCAACTGTCGTATTAATTTTCCTTGGGAATGAAGTGAGCTGAATTGATTGATGCATAAGTATCTCGTGCTCAAAAAATTAACGTAAAAAAGACAAGACGGGGTTATCTTGTTTATCACGCGAGAAAAGGGGCATTTCGATAAGTAACAAGACAAAAAAGATGAAGAATAAGAAAAAGAAATTATTCGGCACGTCTGACCTTTTGCAGCTTCTTATCCACGCTCGAGCAATGTATACAGAGTCATAACGCTCAAGTTTTAGAGTAGCTCGTGTTGGAGGCTGTTGTCGAACATATTGAGCTCAATCGTTGTGTCAAATCGGCGATAAGCCTGCCGAGATTAATTTGAATTACTGAGCTTGACAAATTCGTATTGGAACATGAATATTTTCACTAACTTCCAACACCAGACCAGAAGCGTGACATTTTTTCTATTAATAATGCATATTGATTAATGAAAATTACATCAGCACAATATGATTCTAATGAAATTACTGAATACGTGAAATGTTTGAATGAAAGAGAGCTGAGTAGGAGTGAGCCGGTGGACGGAAAAATTAGCACTTCGTGCATTGACCGAATAGAAAAGAATGGTACTCTCATTACATGAAATATATTGACTGGCGACTGGAAGCACACAATATCGAACCATGTAATGTGAGTCCCGCGAAAGAGGTGGTTTAAAATTGACGCGCGGAATAATCATAATCGAAGTTGGTGTGCTCGCAGTTCACGAGCATAGTAAGGTTTGTAAATATCAACGTTTGTTTTACTGAAACACTGCATTCGTGGTCTGTGGTATGAACTGTATCAGTTTGACAACGGTTGAAGAATTGAATCTTTTCCAGATCCTATTTTAGATAGGATGGCGCATTATATTACTTTACTGCATTCTCCAATGAAAATGCAAGGGATTCAAACTAGATTGGGTTGAAATAAGCAATTGAAGCAACCAAATCACATCTTACTCTATCGAGAATTCCCTTACAACTACAATTGTACATACATGGAAAATACATGCAATTTTACAATCCCTTAAAGAGATGGGAATATTGATAGTCATAGCATACTCGTTTCAGTTTATGTGAGCTCTCGTTTGTATTTTGTCAATTTTCATTAAGTACTGGGCAATTAATTAAGACAGACGAGACTTGTTAAGCATTTTGACTTATATGATATATAATTCATGATCAAGATCATATAATGAAATCAACAACTGAATCGACTATTGAAATTCATTACTCGTTATGAATATATTATTTCATTGCTCTTTTTCGGGCATGTCCTCTTTAGATTTGGACTGAAAAGTGTCTAAAATAATATTAGAAGATGACATACGTGTTGGATTCCAGGGACCCCTTCGCCGCAAAAAGCGTATCAATTAATGTCATCTTCCAATATTGAGCACGAAAGCTACCCTGCCTTATTGATCAACGTCGTTAATTCCACGTTTTCGACATCCGCGCTACTTCCAAAAACATCTGGAAATAATGCGTGAACGTGATTATAATTGTGCTATGTATTGAATAGGAATGAGAAAAATATGATCGAACACAGAATCAACTCTAAACTCGAGGAAATTTTCAGACTTCTCGCGGATTTTTCATTACAGTTTTATGCGAGCGTTCTGAAGTCTTTAGTCTAGTCTATAAATGAGATAAAGTATCTCAGTGAATCAATAACTTGAACTAATTATGATTTCGCATAGTTATAAGCAGACTAATTTCCGTCAATCGCAAAATCAACAAGCGCGACGCACGTGTTGAATGCATGCGCGACATGCACATATATGACAGATTACATACGTCAGCGTTTGGGAAACGACCTTAACCACTGATGAAATCACAACACGAGGCCTCACACGTTCCGCGTTCTGATCGCTTGCTCCTTTTATCTAATTCTCTCGCTTTTATCCGTACTCGCGATACTGTCTGCTAACATTTGGTGCGGGTGTGCGAGCAAACAAATGGACTGCATCGGGCCTGTGCGCAAAAATTATTACCCAAGAACGGTAATAAGCACTTGGCAGAATGTGCACCATCCCACCGTTCATGCCGAAAGTCGCCAGGAGCGTGGAATAAAATTTTTTGTTGGAACTTGTCTGGATTAAAATGAAAGGACAACGTTCCATGCATGGCCAGAACATGTTTTACAGTTATTCCTTATATTTATGAAGAACTTTTTTGACGGGTCTGGTCACTGTAAGGATCGGCATCCAAAGAATTTTCTGTCTAAGGCGAACTGGTGATGTTTCGAGTTTGAAACTGCTACACTCACTTTTTGTAAAGATGAAAAATTTTTTGATTCCTGTAGCTCTGAGAAACTTTGAATTTCTTCATTATGATGTTTCAAAAAGGTTTCTCAGACATTTAGAAAGAGAACCCGATTTGATACACTCAGGATGTAAGTAATAAGTGCAGATGAGACTAAAAGCAGTAGAATTGGAATCATTCAGAAGATTCGGAATATTATAGTTTATCTTTGACACGGGCGCTGGTAAGAGTTTCAATTGCAACATCTTTCTTATATCCTAATTCATTCTGTATCATT
>JAPYYZ010001567.1:0-29003 GCA_030522705.1 Eretmocerus eremicus | reverse complement strand
GCAAGGGTTGCGCGGCTCGCGTAGTCGTCGCGGCTGCAACGTCATGGCACGGGGGAGAGGTGCGCGCGAGAGCGCATCGCGACTCTCCCACGTGACAACTTTATACCGTCATACTAACAGAAATGTAAGCTTGTACAAGAAATATTTGCATGTCAAAATGACTTCGACTCTAGAGGGCAAAAAAGCCTTAACTCAATTATTGAAAAAGTAGAGAGCTTCATCTCATTTTTGAGGGAATGAAAAGTCCTATTAAAGATAAAGAGCCCCATCTCACGATTGTGAAAATGAAAAGCTCTATCTCAAAACTTTTGAGGAATACAGACCTACCTCAAAAATTTTAAGTCAAAAGTCTCATCTCGGAGATCTGTTGTGAGAATAGCCATGTCCTAAAATTTTTCGGAATGAAGTTCATGTGACTTGGGAAAGAGTTTTGTTCATATTCAGCTTCTCTCCTGAGTCACATGACCCTCATTCTCAAAGATTTTGGGACACGACTTTTCACGTCAGATCTCCAAAATAGGACTTTTTTATTCAGAATATTCGAGTTAGTAGTTTTTATTTTCTCAAAAATGAGAAAGAGCTTTTCTCAAGCGTGAGATGGGGTTCTTCATCATCTCGAGAATGATGAAGGACTTTTCATTTCCTCAAGAATGAGACAGAGCTTTTTATCTTCTCAAGAATTGAGACAGGGCGTTTTGCTCTCGAGCGTCGATTTTTATTGGGAAAGGGGGGAGAGTAGATTCTGGCACTCTTCGCGATCAAAACTAAGACTATCTGTAATAATAAGTAATTGTCAAATATTCAAAACGTTCTTACGTCAAGAATTCTCTAAAAAGTCCTTGTACTCGCGAGTAGAGATGAAATATCAATACCCAATTGCCCAAGTGAAAATTCCATCGGAAAACATGGGGGATAAAATTCTCCGTCGTCCACTATTCTCGAACCAAGGACAACCCATCGACCATCCAGGTATTCGTTGCTCCCAGAACGACGACACTCTTTTCCTCCTCTCTCGTACCGTCGAATCTCGTCCCTCCTCGAGTACGTCCCGGCTCAACGACGAGCGAAGCTCCAAGTACCAGTGCACCTCGACCCGGCCGTCGGATGCAATTACCGGCACGGCCGCACACGCGAGTCCGAGGAGTGTCCGGGGTCGCAGCTCGGGTGACGCGCTAGTATTGGAGCTGCGCCTCGCTGATTGGCTTTATTGTCGCCGGGCGTTTCCAAAAATTGCGCCGACTCGTTGGCGTGAGTGTTTCCGAAGCAGGAGCCTCGCCGCGACTCGAGAGGAGAATGTGCTCTTTGAGCGGCTGGCTTTCTTCGGCTCAAAAGCGAGGCAGAGCGAAAGCGGGATATCGTCCAGAAGTCGCTTACTTTAATTGGAGTGGACGATCGATGCGGGTCTCCGGCTGCCCGATGCTCGGGCTTTCCTGTAATTACCATTGTCCCGATCGAGCGTGCGCCGATTCAGCGTGTATTTTGGTTTGATCGACTTTTGATTGAGCCTTTGATCGAATCGAGATACAGCTTGGCCGAGCAAGAGTCTCAATTCGGGTAAGTGGAGTGAGCCCCTTTCACCGTCTTGCTCTCAAGATTTCTTATACGCTTCCTAGAATCGTGTTTCTCCCAGTGCATCATCCAGAAGAATATTCTCAGTTGATGGAACAACGTCGATGCCACAGTTCCTCGATTTGTGGGTCTTGAATAAAATACTTCCCCTGTTGGACTTTGTTGAACCGAATTTTCATCACAGGTATAACTCGTTGTCAGATATCATTTTTCTGAATTGATTTGAATGAGATCGCAGACATGTCTGTCAAATCAAAGTGGCCATTGATCCGATTTCTTCCTACGCTTGAAACTAAACATACTTTCCATCGAATGATGATTTGAAGTCTGATCCGAACAGATCAGTTAAGAGAAACTATTTGGAGAAATTCATATCCTCCCTTTTGAACAAGACTCTTTTTGCTTCACATTGAAAACGACCGATGACTATTTCGTGGCAACCACATGACTCGTCAATAGCTACTATTAGCGATGAGTGGGAGTTTCCAAAGTTGGAAACTGCGGAATAGTAATGGCATGAGTAAGAATGATTAACAACTTTCTGCGTAAAAAAAAACGAGCGAGCTTGATAAAGCTTCAGAGTGTGGGTCCGAAGCTCTGGGAACTTCATATTTCCATGTAATCTAAGACAACTTGTGAAGTTTGAGCAAAAGCTATCGCTCGGATACCTCCTAGTCAGTTGCTCAGAGAAACTTCCTCCTATAAACCATTCAAGATAGCCACAAATAATTCAAGACTCACTAGCTGGACGAGCTTGAGAGGAGTTGTAATAAAAGTGTCGTTTGGAGCCTCTTATTTAGGATGATTAGAATTTGAATCATGAATCATCTTGAATTTTTCGTGACCCACTGGCATTCTCGTGAAGATTCATTCAGGGATCTCATCGAAAAAGGATTAAAGTAAGCGACGCTCCTATTTTTCTCCCGCTGACCTACATATCAAATTTATCCTCGAAAGTGCACCAGGCTACAGGGAACGTCGATGTATCGACCAGAAAGAGAGAGAGGTAGCAGTCGTTGAAACTCTACACAAGTCGGTCGACGGTGTGCGTCTTTGTCGCTCGTCTCTCTTGTTTCTGTAGTTATAAATGATCCGTGAGAAACAACCGGACTGCAGCTGCCGGAGTGACTAATATTCAGGACACGCGGGCTTCATTAGGCAGTTTCGGGGCAGAAATTCATGCGCGGCAAAACCTTTTAGTCGTGACGACGTATTTTTGCCCTCGCAATATAATGGGCGGGCAAGCTATATATCGAAGGGACTCGCGAGCCAGAACATGTACACATCCGCTGAATCAAAAGTTTCGGACGATGTGCAGTTCCCATCCTCCCTCTTCCCCCCCCCTCTCTCTCTCTCTCTCTCTCTCTCTCTCTCTCTCTCTCTCTCTCTCATGCACGTGAGTTCGAGTGCCACATCGAGCTATTACATTTTCCTGACGCAAGCTGCGATAATAATACGCTGGCGGTGCATTGATTTAATTAAAATCGTATTTCCGCCCGCGCTGGCTTAATTAATTCCGATGCGCCTCTGTTGCAATACTTTTGATCTCGCGAACTATTGAAGCTTTGCAAGATGCATCGGGGCTCATCGCGAGATTGGTGTTGCAGCTCTGAGCCACGTATTACATTGGTGATTAATTATCTTTCGCCCGCAGTATTTTCAAACTCTTTGTCACGTTTTTTGAGATGAACGGAATTTAATGACCAATATTTTGACTTCATCGGGAAAGTTTGATGACTCTTTTGACAAATTTTCACCAAAATGCTTTTAAATTGGAAAATTTCATCGATCAATACTCAAAGGAATCGTAAATGATTATGTTGTGATAGGTGTTTTGCCAGCAGACAACTTCCATAACATTCGACTAGCGTTTCAAAACTTGTTGTAGCTCATCGAACTCTTAATTCAAATCTGTCTCCTTGGTGAGATTTCACTACTCACACAGAGTCAGTCGTGAAAGTCTTTCATGCGATTCCGGTAAAAACATTCTTCATACTCCAATACGATCTTGATTTATACTGTCTAGTTTATTCTAACTGAAAAATCAGAAATAGTCCATATTCATCTCGAGCATCCACATTACATTATCCTCACAAGGAAAATCTTTGAGTCTCGTGCATTTTATTTTTGCGCTAAATTCGAATTCCGCGATTTTATGAAAACGTGGCTCCGGGGAGTGCAACCGGCCTCATTGGAGCGAACGTAATCTGAAGCGTTGCGTTACGTAAACTTTTTTGCTACTAGTAAGATATCGTTCGAATCGGTGTAGCATTCATTCGTCGCACTCCGCAAGTTTATTCCTCAGGTGGAGGAATAGGATTTTTCAATTCCTGTGCGACCCAAAGCCGAGTTTGGATGGGATGATAACGAGCCCAGCCAGGCAGATCTCATCCCCAGAAAATTAACATAGATTTGTGATTTTACGAAGCATTACGTAATGAGTTGGTCGCACTCATCGTAGGTTATCTGGATAGCCACGTCGAGCGCTGTCGAACCGCGAATCTTTCGCGGATTCTGAAATTGTTCAATATCGATGCCTGGACGCTTGGGAAATCACCAATGTTTGTGGAAATTCTGCCAAACTTTATTCACATTGTGCCTAGTTTTGGCCCCATCTTTGTTCACTCTTTTGTTACTCCAATTGCTTACTGCACCATTACGTTCATGCTTGGTTCACTTCCTCTCACGTGCGCCCAGTGTTGTCATTTCTTGTATCATTACTAGATGACAATATCTCAACGAATCCTTGCAACAAACTCATCGCTCTTACAAAAATTGCTCCCTCAACAGAGCAAAAGGGCCGATCGCTATGAAACCTCCTCCAAAAATCTGATCAATGACGAGCTACAAAAGCAATCTCGCCTCGCCTATCCAATCTCAAAACTCCCCCTCGCCAAAAATCGAAATTCGGATCGAGCAATTCCTCGCTCCCCCGAGACGCGATCTGGCGAACCCCTGCCGGCACATCTCACCTGCTGCTCGCTCTCTCGGGGCGGGGGTGGCGACCTCGTGCTCCCACTCGAGGGGGCTGCGCGCGCGTACCAGGAACCGCGCTCACGCCGGCAGCCTACCGCTCTGCTCCGCTCGGCACGTGAGCTCCGGAGGCTGGCCGTGCTTCCAGTCAGTTTCAGTAGCGCGCGCGGCTCCCGCGAGCCTGCACCATGCGCACACCGCTGCGCTCGTCTTGCCCCGCGTTTCGCGACCCTCGCGAAGATCGGCTCGACCGCGTCCCTCGCTCCTTCCAGTGATCTCCGTGGACTTTTTGGGCCCGAGTGTGCTGTTGGAGGAGAATCCCGGTAGTCGTGAACGGCGGTGGGTGCTCCGGGTTCGCAGTCATTTTTGAACGCGATCGGGAGGCGTGGGAAGCCTTTGATGACACGCGGATGGCGCTCGCGGTGAGTTACGGCTGCGGGGCTAATTAGGACGGCGATAAATTCCCCAGAGTCGCGGCGCGCGTAAATATATGCCCGGATTATTGAGAATCGGATTATGGCCGGGGCGAGTTGGAGCCGTTTGACTTGGTACTTTGTGCAGGTGCGCCGAGTAAACTCTCTTCCTCTACTGCATCTCTCTTCTCTATATCCGGCGAGAGCTTGGCTATACGCCGATGGGATAAAATTGAACTTGGCGCCCCCGCCGCAGCCGCCCCTAACTCAATAGATATCCACGTGTAAGCCTCCCCCCCCCCCTCCCGCCGGATGTAACGAGCGCTTGCACGCCAAGAATTTCGCTACATCAGCCGCACTTTGAATGCAAGCCCCAACAATTTGCCCAAGCCGCCGACTCTTTGTGCGCGTGTAGCCGACTTCAAACTTCGTAGGAATGTTCGGCCCAAGTGCGAGCTTCCCTGTCGCGCTTAATTTTACGCTCTTCGGATATCCAACTTTTTTTAATCGACCACTTCCATCATATCCCATCCGTACGGAATGTCGCTTTTCCAGTGTAATTGCGAATCTCTCGCTAAAATTCTTCCACATATATTATTCGCCAGGTCAGAGTAGTCGGGAAAAAAATTTACCTCTCACTATTTGCGAATCCCTAGTTACGGTCGTGGGGTAAAAAAATTTGACGGGCTAGCGAGAGCAATCCAACAACAACACGGTAACGAGAACCTTCGAGGATCACTAAATTGTGGTGAATCGTGTCACCTCTTGGTCTTACAAGAGAAAATCGCCAAGCTCAGTTTGTCCTCACGGCGGGGTAGATCAAATCCCAGCTCAGGCGAGAAGATCGCGCGAAGAATTAGGAAAAGGGGAAGCTCGAGGCAGTACAAAGTGTCCACTGGATATAACAAGAAGTGACGCTAAAGTAATCCGGGCAAACGGAGAGGAGTCTGCCGCGCCAAGTGAATGAGGGAAACAAAGCGGGATCGTGACTCCCCGTCTGCGCAATCACGGCCAATGCTACTCTGGCGCCTCGGGCGGCGAATTATATAGCTACACCGAGAAATAAAGAAGAGCCGGATCGGTGAGCGCGAACAAAAATTAATAAGGAGCCAGGGAGGGGGAGGGGTTGACTTAGCTATATACTCGTCTCCGCCTTGAGGTAAAAAGTGACGGGTTCTCGACGAGAGCGTAAGGAGATTATACGCAGCAGAATCAACTCTCGCGATATTGCGGCAAAGACAAAGCTTCCTCTCCCGCTTGAGTGGTGGCTCCGAGACAAGAGTGCACGCGCGATGAGCCCGAGACAGCGCAAACACGGCTCGGCTTGTTTATTAAAGGACGCGAAATTCCTAGGCGACGCGCACAGAGAGAGAGAGAGAGAGAGAGAGAGAGAGAGAGAGAGAGAGAGAGAGACAGAGACAGAGAGTCAAGATATTGTTCGCGAAACGGAATTTTTCTCGGATGACGAGTAGGGGGAGGGTAAACGAGGAGATCCTTGAGCCCCGCGAGATTGGATAAAAATTGGACGGCTCTTGCGGGTGGAGGCATTAACCTTGGGCTCGGAGCTCGCGCGCTTGATGAAACGTCCATCTCGCGTCGGTCGGTCTTCTCCTTGGCTGCGCGACAGCCGCGCGCCGAGAAATTGCAAACTCCGGCCTGAGTGAATAAGTGCTCGTAACGCAAGGCTATTTATATTAGACATCATTTTCGTGAGCTTCCACGGCAAAGCGCCTTCCCGCACGTGGGATTGGACAGAATTTTAGATACGTTCTGAGCGATATACTCTGGCTAGGGGCTTCTTAAGTGGATTGTCGAGGGGTGAGACGGAGCTCGGTTTTCGGTGGGCTTGATTCGGGTTTCGACTGATTGGCCGTGATTAATCATACTTTTGAGCGAGTTTGTTCAGTTCTGTTGTGTCGGGGCTTTGAATTAGAGCGGAGTCGCGGGTATGGAAAAGGAAGAATGATTGAGATTCTCATCACTCGGACTATACTCAGAATTTTCTCGAGAATTCTGGATTCTTCAGATAGATTTTTCACTCGGCAATTTCAATCTTACAGATGCATAGGAGCTGTTCTAGTGATCCATTGAGCAGAGAACGGACGAGTTTCGCGCATTTTCTGTAGGTGCTCAAAAAATTAGACCTAATAAAGGACTACAGCAGAACCTTACTGTTTGTTGTGTGCATAAACTTGAGAAATAGTGCATAGATTTTGTCGGAAAATGTGCTCAGTGACTTGCTCTTGAGTGAAAATTGCAAGATCGGCGAACCTCATTAGTACGACACAACGCCACGTGGTAAGTTTTCTCCAGCTATCTATTTCATTTTCTTACTACAAATGCTTCGTGGCATATGGTTTTGGATGATGCTATTTTACTCGTGATAGACTGATTATACTCAATTCACGATTACGAAGACAAAGACATGTGAACAAATTCAAAGATCTTTCTCTCTAACTTGAGGATGATTTTCGTTTATTTTAGAATAGTTCCTCAAAATCCGCTCTTTTCAAGGAAACAGGGAATGTCATACACAAGTAGTTAAGCCACTGAAATCATACGATATCTGATCACCCGATATTTAATTCTTGAACTTCGAGAAATCGTTCAGTATCAATGATCATATCGATTGACAGCACGTACGAAATACCTACATTTCATGTCTTTGATTTGATTCATTCGTAAACGAGAAAATACATTCAGTATCCAGATGAAACTTGTTATTGTTTATAATGAACCATGGTGGCCTTTTACACAGAAAAAGGCGTTTCTTCACTTGAAAAACTTTACATGTTCAAAGCAAATCCCTCTGGCTAACTCGAATTTCCGCAGTCAGAAGAGGAAAAATATATTGAGCTTGCAAGAAAGCCTTGCACATGAATGTGCTAAAGCTCTAGAGGAAAAATGCGGCTTGTAAACCACGTTAATTGCTTTTCCTCTTCGCCCGAGTTATTTTAAGTGGGTAGTGCGCTGAATCTCGCGCGAGCTCGCAGTAGTAAAGTCAACGATTAGGCCGCCGTATTTCCGATTGTTAATCATCAAGTCGGTAGTGAAAACAATATAACCATGAAACTAAGTTGTTCGACAGTTGAATGGCAATGAGGAGTCCTCACGCAGTAGGTCGACGAAAGTGACAAATTCAGAAATGAAAATTGTATTTTCTCTTTTTCTAGGCTTATTGTAGTACTCATGAACTGCAACAAAATTTCTCTCTATTAATCCTGTAATTCACAATTTCATGAACCCATTTTGCGAAACTTTCATAGCCACTCTAGGGAAACCATATCTATACCGAGTCTGGCGGAAAGTTTGGAATTCGCTCTTCTTTCAAATATGAATGCATTACGTGATGAGAGTTCTTAGGATTCACATGAACTTTTTCGCAGGAAAGCTTCCTGTCCTTAAAAGAAACTTTATCCTGAGATGAATTATTTATACGTGAAATGTACCCTGATTCTTGTTGAACCATCTGCTCCTCGAAAGAAAAACTTTATACTCACTTTGACATCAATTTCCTTTGATCCATAATGGTTCAATCAGAGAAATGTTTTCCATCCCTTGAGATTGGATATAATTTCTTTTTCGTTCAAATCCTTTCGCTCATCATGAAAATTTTTTCATTTCGACTATTCTCTGACTAAGATTCTATCTCTCGATTCCATTTTGCTCATGAGAAATTGTACCACCATGAATAGATCAGAGATGATCAGTTCATATTGATTATGGGTTCGATGCGAGATGGATTGGATTGGAAGGATAGGATGGGTTAGTTGATGAATTATGAAAGTTATTCCGTTCTGGATAGGATTGAAGTTCTGTCAATCAATTACTCCGGAAGAAATTCAATGTACATGATTCGCTCTTTTTGAACAAAGAAATTTAATCGTATTTATGTTATTTTTAATGTCTGATCTAACCCATTTCGAATTAAGGTCAGAGCCTGTTTGAATATGTCAGAGGACCAGGCTCAGACTTGCATGTAGCGGTTGAGAATTCCTGATTCAATTAGGTCCTTATATGAACATGACGAGCCGCTCCAATCGTAACAAATCCAGGCCAGGCATTCGAAGCAGCAAAATTGTGGATTTATTATAAATGCTCACTTCGGCCTCGACTACATGTCCAAAAACTGGGTTACGCTCAGAAAAACGCACAAATGTAACTATTAAATCCAGGCTCTGAATGATTCAATGCCCTCTCAACGTTACGAGAAGCTATAACTCACCTCTTTCAATGCTAAAATTGTGACCGATCGATCCGTAACGTCACCTCCCAAAATCCCACAATCACACAAAGAATACCTAGCATCGTAGCATCTCGCAGCTCATAGAATAAAAAGGATGATTGTTGGATTGCAGATGGATTTGGATACGTCGCCGAGCCTCGGTCTGAGCGGCACGACGACGCGGGCGAGAGCCGCTCTGCTCGCGACGACGACGTCCGGGTCGGGGGGCTTGGGCACATTGGGCCCCGACAGGCGCGTCGTCTTCCTCGCGAGCCAGTCGAGTCAGGGCGCCGAGACTCGCACCTGGCCGCATCACTGGTCTCCCACGGTGAGTGCTTCGATTACTCCTTCACAAGTGGTTCCGAGCAAGCCTAGAGATTTGCTCGAGTATATAGATAAGAGGGTTTGGGTAAACCAAGTCGTGGCAAAAATTTGAGAAGTGAGAGGAAGGTGAGGAGTTCTCCTTTTGACGATGTGTCGAGAGCATGCGGGTGGGAAATGTCACAATGACTTCAAGATGAAGAGACGCAGGGGTTATTATGCCACTTTAGGATAGAGAGTGATTAGCTTGCTATAGCTCCATTGCGATCATGTTATTCAACACACTTTGGTTCTCAATTATCATAGCTCGAAAGAATAATTCCACCGTCATCCAATTCAAGGGAAACTTGCCTCTGAAATATTTCAATTGTTATGGATCATCTGAAAACGTCGGGAAACTAGTGCCGATCAATTCCCCAAGCACTATCATTACTCATAAAAGCCTGTCTGAAAATATCCATCGTGAATATGAGAAACGTATGCAGGTGAATTCATTGAAGATCCCCCCCCCCTATCAAAGATCCCCCCCCCCAGAAGATACCCCTAGAAGTCGACCCCCATGAATGGAAGAATCCAATAGCATGTTTCTCATGTGATCCTGAACCTGACAAGCTTCTGACTTCTCCGCTTACATGTACAATTTTTTGGGGTGAATTTAGAAGTCAGAGAACGTGAAAATGGAGAACGAATCCCTCATAAACTACCACAGCAACGAATTACTACTGCGTATGGCTAACTCGCCAGAATATGCACATTGGGATGTGTTTCGTTCCATTTGTTCGACAGGTAATTTTCTGAAAACTTCAGAACAAAACTCAAAATCCTGTCTTGTTTGCTTCAATTTTCAATATACTGTTACCTAAAAGTCCGACTCTTTCTACGTGAAACCGGAATCCTCGATGATGTCCGAAACAAATCTCAGTCACTTACGATACTAAGATTACCAATATCAACACGAGATCATTTGGTGGTGACCAAGTCCGATGGAAAACTATGCTATTTTTCGGCACATTCCGTTTTCATGAAACCCTGAGGGCCATTACTTGAACACCTTCAAATACTCATGAATTTTTTTTAGCTCTTCGATGATTCTTATGGACCAAATAATTGGGTCTGCTCGAACTGAGACCCTTTATCAAATGTTGTCTTGGAAATTCTACAAATCCTTCGAGAATTTTGATATTCTCCAAGCATGGTCTCGTGGGGACTTTGGGACCCCTTCTTCAGGCATTCAACTATACTTGTTCTCACGTTCTGGCGAAGTCACCAAAGCGCTATTAGCTTACGCAAACTCCCGATCATATTCTTGGCCAAGGAGGATAAATTTTACGCCCGCCGATCAGCTAAGTCGAAATTCATCCCCCGGATCATAAAATTTCCCAGCCCCCGAGGCACAGCACCGTCGCAACTTCGCGCGACGGAATAGAATAAAGCTCGGAATAAAGCTCAGAGCCGCAACTCTTAATGGCCTCGCCTTCGAACGAGACGTAAGCGGAATGATTCGTCGATTCGGCTCCACGCGCGAGTTCGCAATCGAGCACCGGGGTGACTTGAAAAAAATTTCATATTCACACTCTTGGAAAGAACGCAGCGGGTGAGGCAAGGCTCGGCGTCGCGTTCGATCGTTGTTGCGTTTTGCAAGCCAGATGCTAGCTCCGTCGCGTCTCGCGCCACCTCTTTCAACTCGGAGAACGAGCGATGGCACGGGAGGCCTAGTTGATGCCTCACTATCAATCATGAGCGCCCTCGTGGATCAATTTCGACTCTCCGATTGATTTTCGTATACAGGAGTAACGGCAGCAGGCGACGCGCTGCCGATTGAATATCGAATGTAACGTCTTCGAGACTCGTCTGTGGGAGCGCTGAAATTTTTCATATCCACTCAGATGTCAAAATACGAATGACAAATTACAAATGTCTGAAGGAGGTGATTTCTCCGGCAGAATCTCTTTGAGGCCCGGCGCGACGAACCATTATTCAATCTTGGCTGCTTCTCGAGGGCGCCTCGTTACAGCTGGATTTTTCAACACGACTACAAATTTCTGACTATTTTCTCATCGAACTGATTTGTTCCTTCGTATCTCTGAGAGGAGCAAGGTTTCATTTCGGGATTTTCAATATACTTACAGCAAAGAAATACTTCTTCTCGTTACCCTATTTCGAGCCGAAGATTGAAGGAATTCAGGACCTACGATATGAGATGAATGGACTGGGGCAAGCTTCATAAATTCACCCAAAAGGGTTTTTTGTTGAAATTGTTTTAATACTTTGTTTTTTGTAGTTCTTTAGATTCAGTGGATTCTTTCAACCCTTTCATTCATCCAAAATTACGTATACATTCTCTTTCCAAGTGAAAATTGTCTTTTTAATTAAAAGTTTTGAATTAAAAAATTGTTGTTACCCAGCATATTCCCATATTATGAGGACGATCGTGCCGAAAGCCTTGACGGACACTTCAAAATAGTGGACATCTCCTCATACGAGACAAGTTTCGTATGAGATATTTGCGATAGGATTTTTTTGCTGCGTTTATTGTGGCGAACATGAACTAAATCAAATGTTGAGGGTGAGCAAAAAAGACCGCAATGCGTCGATTAGTCTCACTCTTAAATTTTGTCCAAGTGTTTCAGCCTCTAAGCCGAGAAGTTCTGCTCTGTAAGGTGCTAAATTACCAAGTGGTGATAACGTCAAAACAGAGCAAACTTCAAACTTCGTGATTAAGTTTTTTGAATCGAGATTGAAGTTCGGAAGTGGAGCTCCGCTTCCGCTAGCCGTCGGCATTGATTCTCCAGCCGAGCTACATTTTGAAGGAATTTCGGAGTAGCCCTGCACCTACCGAAGCAACATTCCCAAGAGCCTCAACTCCCCCTCTCTCAGAATCAATGAAACTGAGTTCATCGACAGAACGAGAAAGAGGCTATACCGTACAACTCAAAAATCGTCAAGAGTCGAGAGCGCAGGAGTCGCCGGCAAAGTTGTCGGCTCGGGCGCTTGTATTCGTGCTCCGCTTCTTCGGAGCTCCGGGGGCTCTGTAATTACACGCGTTCTCGCGCGGCTGCACGGGGGCGTCCGGATCGATCCTAATGATTCGCGGGGCAGCTCGCAGCTCGACGACGACGGACTGCTCGAGAGCCGCGTAATTAACCGGAAGAGCACAGCGGAACGCGGCGTGTAGCCATTCCTCTCTCTCTCTTGCTGCCTCGTCTTTCTTCGCGTCCGCACGAAAGCCGAGCTGCTCCGAGTCTACCTCGTGTAGTCCGATTGCAAATGTGGCCGGCGAGAAGCTCGGGCAATTGCTGTATACGCTCTGGAGCTATGCGTATGGCGAGTCTTGTTTAATAGTCCGCGACGATGACGGAGCCAACTCGAGGGGAAATTCATTGGAGCACGGGAGACGAGTGAGCAGTACGCGTACGAGGCTCGATCGAAAATTTATGAGATGCTAACGAGCTGCCGCGACGAGGTGAATTGGATCTGCTGGCCAACGTTTTACGAACAATTAGTGGGATATCACTCGTTGTCGAGTGTAGTGCATCTTTTGATTCCGGAATAGAATAATTTGTTGGAGTAGAATGAGATCCGAGCTGATATTTTCTTGATCTTGCAAAATTTTTATGTTGGAGTAGCTTGAAGAGGGAAGAACGTGCAGGCAATACTTCAGCTGTGGTCGAGGTGATTTATTTACTCGGACATACGAATTTACTATCGATTTCGATCGATGGATTATCGTTAGGTTCTTGAGATGTCACTCTCGAACTCGACTTGCCTGCTAGGGCTTCCGAGAAAATTCGATTATGGTCAGAGCATGTAGTCAAAACAAGAAGAGTCGTTAAATTAGACGCCGAGAATAAATGTAAGGCTGTCAAGAGAAAACCAATTTTCCTGCCGATCCTATTTTAAGCTACACAGAAACATCGAGACCTCGTCAGAAATGTGAATCTTAGTCTCAAATGCCTCAATTGTGGAAGAAATGAGAGAATCCAAGATGACCAAATGATGAGAGACCCATTAAATTAAACGTTTCTCAAAAATCTTGGCTGAGCTGAGGAAAATATTCAGAGATCTTTTCGAGTAACACCAAATCCATATCAATTATCTGCTCCAATAATATCAAGTCTCCAGCAGTATAGAGATAAAATGATGAAAATTTATGGCGATGTAAAGGGTGATAAACTTCTATTTTCTCGATCCTTTGAGCAACGTTTAATTTTTGACACGAGTCAAAAATAAAAGCTTGCTCAAAGGATTGAGGAAAGAAGAGTTTTCCATCCAAAGATGAAAATTCATTTTCGTTAGAAAACTACACTTTGTTCTTGAATCATGAAAAATGGTAAAGAATATTCAGACCGAACGAAAAGGTCCAAAGGCTCAAACGAAATCTGAAATAATCCATTCAAGCGCGTTGCCTATAGGGATGGCAGTGGGTAGAAATGGCAGTTGGAATTAGACATTGTACATACGGAGTACCTATGCAAGCGGAATTGACTGCTGTATCGCTTTGCTGCGGAGTTTCGGTCTCGCAATGTGTGATGCGCTCGTCACGTGTGGTGCTGGAATGATAGGGGCTCATTGCGGCTCAGACTCTAGTTCTCTATCAAATGCATGGAACAATTCGCAGTATCAGCCGCATTCGCCAATTCGCCAAAATTCATCCATCACGTATCTTTTCATTTGCATTGGGTATTTAGTAAGCAAATAGATTGTCAAAAATTCCATAGATCAGTTTTGGAATGATTCTACTCATTATTCGACATACATCCGTGGGTGGCACTTATTCTTTTCCATTAATTTTTCAAGTATCATTTACTACCAGTTCTAAATACTTGTTCAAGTTCCTTCTACACGGTACGACTTTCTCTGGCTAGAAAAAAATATAGTTAGGACAAAAAGTTATGAAGATTCCAAATTACGCTGCGTACATTCTTGTGGACTCGCTAAATTCTGTACGATGGAGACTCTTCATAAAACGAAAGAAGTTTTGGATGCGTGATTCAGTTTAGTTTATTCCAATGGATCCCTATTGTATACATGGAAAAATATGGCTAACAGAATATCGATCAGTTTCAATAAATCGGATTATGTTTTTGACCAAGACTGAATTCTTATGTAAATTTCCTGGGAACCTAAAAATTATTCTATGATGACTTCTAAGTAACGATAGTGAATATGGGATGAAATTTCCGTAAAAATGTAACCGTAGCTGCCATCTATGGATTTTGCATGGATTGAATCTTATTTTGGAGATCCTTAACTCGTGTTCATTGGATCAATCATGTGTAGCCATTGATGCATTCAGATCGGTTACAATTCTCTTCGACGTCAAGCCGATTTTAATTCAATTCGAGTTTCCACGAAACTGAGCCCTGTTAGAAATTGATCAGCACTCTCACACGTTGATACCATTGTAGCTTATGTTCATTTTTCATGTATCAAATTTTGGTCGAGATCGATGGGATTTATAAATTCAAGGGTATTTACACATTTAGAATAGTAACTACCACTTATCCATGAACGAGATGGAAGCGAGCTAAACTGAATCAATTTTAAATTCTTCAATGAATGCATCAGTCATAGATTCAATTATTATAATTCATTATTCAGTCCCGCACCTCTATTCATGTGAGCACTGATCAATTTCAATGCAAAAATTACGTTCTCTTCTTATATATCCACATGATGACCTATTTTACTTCTTCAATCAATGATCTCGTATTTCACGACCATCAAATTTACTATATATATCATTGCCGGCTTGAATAACGTGAGAGTACCCAACGTTCCACCATAATATATGTGAATTCCAAAAAGGCACACTCGCAGACTTTGCGGCACATTTTGTTTTAGTAGTGACTTTTTGCATTTTACTTGATTGCGCATATAACAAATCACGTTTAATCGAAGCGGTATCAGAATTCTCTCACTCAACCAATCTCAACGTATTTGAGCTCATTCGATTTTTTGTCTCAAGCATTGAAAATCCTTCATCAAGGACTCGAATATTCCATTTTGAGTCAATTTTATGATCAAAATACGAACTCTAGTAGTCTGAGTGTGAGCATACATATCTTGACTCTTGTACAGACTCACGCGCTAGCAATCTTCTTGATTAATTATGGGTTTCTCGAAATTTGAGGATCCAGAGAATGATGCTCTGTCTAATCTAGCCATGTCGAAAGGAGTATTGAGCTTGGATTCTCGTAAGTACCATCCAATTGAAAATATTCAAACATCCAAAAAAAGTGTTCAAAGTGCTGTATCTATTTGATTTTCTCTAGGGTCATCGCAATTGATTGTTGATTCAGTTTTCAAGTTTCTAGCCCCTTACAACACAATTTAATTTCAAGTGATTGATTCCCGTCGCGAAAACCATTTTATTATATGAAAATCCCATATAGACAAAATCGAAGGTTTATTCCCCAAACTTCGAGCAGAGGTAGGATTATAGAGGTGGTTGGAAATGAAAGCGATGAAAGGTAGAGACGTGAATCGGGCGAAGGAGGGCTTGGGAAAAGTGCGGAGTCTGAGACTTCTTTATTTTGTGCGCTGGTTCATTCATATTTTTCGCATTCCTTTATCGTAGCCATATCAACTGTTTTGTCAGTTCCGGCTCCTGCCGACGCAATGAATGGGACTTCTTCTTCATTAAAATTATTATCGAGTCAGTGGTTCCGGGCTGCCAAGCGCACACTACCCGTAATCTAAGAATAATAATCCAGAGTTTTCACGAGGATCATATATTCAAAAGCTCTTCCCGTCTATTCGTTTCGGTCAAAACCTTTCCGCGTTGGAGGCTCTCTCACCATTTTGAGCTCTCGATTCACTCACTTTCTCATTATTTAGTGAGCTCAGAGTCAAATGAGTCATCTTATCTTCTAGTAGAAAAATTAATCCTTCAGACATCGTATTCTTACTCTGAATAATTTTCTTCAAATAAGGTACATGTACCAATTAAAACCCATGCACCAACTGAGAATCACTCCTGGGATCTCAGATCAGAACAAGCTGAAGCTTTGCCACTTACTAGGTACATTTGGAACGTGTAGAAAAATGACGCTTGTAATACCTGCAACTGGTAAGCAAATGCTAAATCCGAGGCTAAATCTACTTCAAACCAATCTTTGAATTCCTCTCAAAAACTGAAAACTGTCACTTAAAGTCAGCAAAAACTTGTCTAGGCCAATTCTAATGCATGTTGAGTGGTGATATTTGTTTTCCCTTCATATTCAGAATGCTGTCCCCACGATTACGAAAATCAATTCAGGGCCACAATTTTAGAACGGAATTCTCAAATTACGTTAAGCATACCACATGAATTCCACTCCTCTTTCTTTCTTATTACACTTGAGGAGGTCTCGGTACTTGTACCTCAGTTATCTCAAAATTTGGACTTTTTTCGAATTCTGAAAAGGGTCCGGTGGAAAATTCATTCTCTAGCCACATGCATAATCTTGATTCTCTGATGGAAGAAAGAATGAAGGATGTGCGCACCTTCTTTGATCAATTGTTCAGCTAAATCTTCGATAACCACATTCAATTTTTATTCCATAACCTCTCATTTGACTCCAAAGATTGAGTGTAATTGATGGGGACCTCCATCTTTCCACAAAACACAATATGAAATGCATCTACTCTGTTTTCATTTCATGGTACACCGTGGGCACGGTACGGCTTGATACATTGCAAACTCTTTCACTTAATAACGACCCCGGGACGATGCTCCAATTTTCAGGCGACGTTGAGTTATCAGGGCCTATTTATTTGCGTGAAAGAAGTGGTCTGCTGGGTAGGGTAACGTAGAGTTTCATCATGAGATGATGATAGGCTATAACCAGCGCGTTTTGCTCGGAGTTTCATGTACCGTGGGAATCGGTATAGAGCCTCACTTTCCCATTCTGTTTCACAGTCAAGCCTTGAAGCATCACAATTATCAAAAGGCGAACCCTTGATCACTGTTTCTCGATCTCACAGTACAGGTAGAGACCAACTCCATGTGTGCCAAGTCCAGATTCATGCAGCCATTTGAACTTTTTTTCGAAATGAAAATTCCAAACTCCTCCCCAGAACGCCTAACATTTCGCTAACCTAATCTCACCTACAGCTAATGACTATGGAGTATGGTGGCATCTCCGCTTATCTGCAAGCCGAGATCCCGATACGGCGATTCGCTATGCATCAGCTCGCTCTCTCGGTTGAGTCTCGCATGAATCACTCGATATTGCCAGGAGACGGTGCCTCCGCCGACCGCACCGCCGCCGCCCAAGTATTTCCCCATTATTAATACCCGAAGACTGTCGTTTTTCACTGCCACGGCGTACTCCCGAGCTCGGCAATCGGGCGGAGCTGCCGATGAGCGAGCGGCGCGCACGAGAGACGCGAGACGCGCACCTTCTCGTTTGGCAAGCCCGCCGAGCTCGTCCGCAGCAGCCTCGTATATATCCCATATGCGAAACAAATGCTCGTAGCGCGTGATTTATTAGCGCTCGTAACGAGCCTCGCGGAATTTCGCCGCGCACTGCATTATATTCCCTCGCTCATCTCTTCCCCGAGGGGATCGCATGACGCAGCCGCCGCACCAGCCCCTGCGCGCAGGCAACCCGATCGTTATACGCTCGACGAGGAATGATGCGTGCGTGAAGTGTGCTGCACGCTTCCTTGCCGATCGAGCAGATGTGTACGGTGGCGCCTCCTGAACTGCCAAAACTGGTGCGCCATCTGGACGCCCCCCACTCCTGCCCCTTTTCCCTGGCTGACTAGGTTTGGCGTGTGAGAATAAAGATAATGATGGACCTCACAAACGAAATGTGTTCAAGGATATCAGGTTTTTGCTGGCTCAAGGTGTTCTTCACTCAACTGCTCTCCAATTTTGACAGACTATGACTCATGGCAACTTGGCGTATAGTCCATGCATGAAATTTTCTTGCTATGAAAAACAGTTTCATAACAAATTGTACTACTGTGTTACGTTATGTACTTGATTGGGGAATTCCAACTTGTTCATCTCATAAGACTCACATCTTGGATACCCATAAGAGCTAAAACTCATTAGATGCATAGCATGATCATTTGTTATTAAAAAACTAATTGATCTGGTGACTAGTGATTCCTTTTCCCTCTATACCAGTACATGACATGCTCGAGCAGATCGCAGTACTTATCAGCAAAAGCTCCCGGATAAATATCAGAAACCAAACTGTTCGATCTCGCTTTAACTCAAGTTTTTGGCAAAATTACAAAAAGGAAGCAAAGTCAGCAATCAGACATCTTTATCAACCAATTGTTATCTGAAATTCTTCGGACATTGCTATCCCTGTGTGGATCACATGAGTTCTGTGTGTCATTATCAAGATGATCAATTGTTTGTGTTGTAAGTCTCAGCCTTTACCTTCGGTGAATCCAATTTTTATAATAATGGTAAGATTGGCAAGTGTCAATCATGCGACTCATTATTCATTCAATAAGTTGATTCTTACACTCACCTTTTCGAACAGTGATCCGGTACTCACTCAGAAGTTGAACTTGTTCAGATTTCCTGAATTTCAAAACGAAGCCCGTGGAAGGATTATATTAAAATATGACGAAAGATTATGTGATATCCCACAAAACGATAATCAGCGAAGAAAATGCTTGGAAGGAGATATATCTAGTTGGAGATTCTTGCAATAATCCTTCGTACCAAATATCACCATAATTAGCATAATCAACTCCAGTGATTAGTCGCTAGGTATAACATTTGAACGAAATTCCAAGGTGTTAGAGATTTACATCTAAATCTGAATTTACCCCAGTCGCTTTCAACACTAACGAAGAAAAGTCTGCTTAGTTGTTGCGGCTCTTTTAGTGTCTTCGAAGACTTATTGGAGAAAGATCAGGTGTTCAAGTCTCGGCTGGTGTGGAGAGAAGCAGCTGGAGCACTGCAGGAGGCGTTTCCACGTTATTTACGACGAGCTGAAGATCCAACCCTCAAAAACGGAAACTGCAGCACTTCTGCTCTAGTACTTACGTCAAGTTAGTACGAGGGCAAAACACGCGATCGCGAGTTTTTTTACGAGGGATTATTTTTGCTCCGCCGCAGAGAAGATGTATAGAGATTACTGCTTCAACGAGTTGCTGAGTTGTCGAATGGTTTTTATCGTGACTTTGATTCTTCCTTGAATTTCCCAGTATCTTTTGATGTTATCTCCCTCACCGATGATTTAGAGAATTTCAACTTCTTTACGCTGTGAATCTGCAAAGATTGGGACTATCGTCTTACTCTGGCTATAGTTTTGTGTAGATTTGATGGAGAGTTCGATACGATTTATGACATCAACCATCTATTGTTGAATTTATTGGATATGTTTGAGAATTGGGCAAGGATAGACTGAAAGTCTGATCCTAGAGAAAACCAAATGAAGTGCTTCATACTACATTTCAAAGCTTTGATGGTATGATGCAAGGATTTTCATCAAATCTTTCCAGTTTATACAATCCCCCAAATCTTTCGTGACCTTGAACCATTACGGGGGTCGATACTGGTGTCTTTCTCGAAAACGTTATCAGAGGTGCATCATTGAGTATTTCTCATCACTCGATATTTTGTGACTATTTTTAACATAGGTTTGAAAAATCCCACCATGCATTTATGGGACCTTGTCAATCACAATTCACGATGTTACTTGTAATGAGCGATATTCATCAAGATAGCTACATCTTTCATTCAAATTTCCAGTATTTTGCCTCCATGTTGTCTTACATGTTTCTGAACTCTTTAAAATGCAGCTTGTTTTCAGAGTGGAGGTATTCTGCCCAGCACCCATAACAACAAGGCACAATATGGCTGATAGATTTTGGGGGTTTTCTCGTCAGAGCGAGCATGAAAAATGGCAAATACTCTAAATTGACAATCTCAAAAATTGATATTTAGGATCCCGCCAACGCAAAAATGAATTTAAAAAGAAAAGGATCGAAAAAGTGTCTAGCGAGGTCTGTGGATGCGCATCTGCGAGATCGAAGGGGTGGCGAATTTGAGTGCGCTTACTCTACATGCAACTGAAGACTGATTCGACCACGATATTCACTGAATCGATATTTTCGCCAGCCGACGAGGTCTGTATCGTATCGATGCAGTGTGTCGATATCCACTCCTGTATTACCCATCACTACCGTACAGCACTCGCACTTTCCGTTCATCAGACAAGGAGCACAACTCGAACACGGAAAGACTCTCCGAGCAGTCGACGTACGCCCATCCTTCGATCACCCCGCACCCAACAAACTTCTTCCTCCAGAGATAAGCAACTGGAAACGACCCGCCTTTCCCTCTATCTAATTGATTGATTCCCCACAGAGGAAAAATGAAGCTACTTTGCCGTCAATTTTTCCTCTTTCCCTCTCGTCTAAGTACACTAATATCACTCTAACTCATCCTCACAAACGCAGACTCCTCGAGCATCTATATAAGCGTCGCACAGTCATCCACTCGTTCATTGCACTGGACGCCGCCGCAGGGCTGCGGGAAATCGTTAATTTCGTTGGGTGGCGGAGGCCGCGCACTAACTCAATTAACGTCACTCGCTGCCGATACATCGGCGAATGACGATCGCCGACTGCTGAACCCGTACAGATTGATGCATATCCCGGGATCGGCCTACCCCGTATACATCGCTCAGCAGCGGCTGCTCCATGCGAATGCCCGTCCGCTTTTCGACGGCCACAGGCTTTGGATGGGTCGGTGCAGCGGGTCCTCGCATGATGTATCGTTGTCGCGTTGTGCTCACCGGATCCGTCCTGCTTAATTACGGGATGCACCACGACATGTGCGTATATGAGATGAGAAAAGTTTCATGGCTTTTTTGTACTTGGAGTTGTAAGTACTGAACTTTTTGATTTATTGTGGATTTTGAAGGACGGTGGAGGGGAATGAATCGATTCCTGAAAGATTTGGTGGTAGACATTTTTCAATAGCGACGTTTCGTCCACAAGGTTTCGTGGACCTCGTCAGGCTGGGAATACTGCACAAACAAAATTAATAATGATTGACATTTTATGATCTATGACAGATGTACTAGAATGAGGGGAACTACTTTTCTTATTTGAATCGTGATATTTTAGAAGATTTTGATTCCAGCATAGACATAGACTGGCTTCCGTCGAAAACCTGAGAAGAGTGAGACATCGATTGGAATTCAACACTTATTCATATTCACAAGCAATCATATGATGAAATTGATGAATGCGTTTGAGCTTATGAGTTGAAACGACTGACTTTTGGTCTTTGTCATTCCGATGTTCATGGACACAAGCCGCTAACTGTCGTTTCGTCTTTCCATCGTACGTTGCCAAACAGTCTTTAGGTATGTCCATGGCTGACCCCTGAACTGGAAGCTTTGCTTCTTTCGGAATGTCCATTACGGAGTCGTCGATCTCAGGCTGACGAAGTCATTCGTAAATCGATCTGAGCAACTGTTGGGGACTCGAAGGTTATCCGATTAACTCGAAGTGTGAAAGACGTTCAATCGGGGGGCCAAGGAGGGGGGGGGGTCGTAATTAGAGATGGGATTATCTCGGATGGATCTCTAGTAACACGGGACTTTATAATAATAATTGAGTGGAACAGACTTCGCTCGACCCGCTACACTTCTCTCAATCAACTTCAACTTTCTCAGACATTTTCATGATTATCTCAATGAGCGGCACAGACGGAGGCAGCGGCAGCAAAATTTCAGAGTGATTGGATCAAGTTTCAAAACTGTATAAATATTGAACTCGGCTCAACTTTTAACTTGCTGCAGTAGACTACAAAGTTCATAGCGCTCGAGCCATCTCCGGCCTTCTGGATATCCTCCGACTTTCACGGAGTGGAAAAATTTCCTTCAGAAGCTCACTTTCATGAATTACGCCCCCACTTGTCATCTCATCCAATCAGGATTGACGAGCCTCATCGTACAACCGTGCGAGGAGATTAATCTTAACTTCAGTGTGATTGCAAATTTATGGAGTATATTTTTTGGGGTGCTTGTCTAGACGTACTGACAAATTAAGGATGAAACATTTGTGAGTCAAAGTTCCAACTCTTTCATGAGTTTTGTTCGCCTCAATTTCAAATAAGCTCTCTAGTAGAACAGAACATTCTTAATCTAAGATGCCTTTGTTTTAGGGATTGCGCCTGATATCAGATGGCCTCTTCTTTTATCAAGACATGTTTTTGATGTAAAAAAATGTGGAAGATAATGAAAAAAATGTACTCAATTTCGTTTTTCATCTTTTTTTTTCTCTCACGAGTCGATATTCAGCTTCCATTTGCAATTCAAAACAAAATTTTTCCAATATTATCAAAAAAGAACCACGAATTATTGGGAATCGATTATTGTTCAATATACTAGACAAAACACTCTTTCGATTCGTTGCCTAGAAAACAGCTTGTATAAGAATTCAACAGTTCCATACAGAATGTTCCAAAAAATTTCGCACACATTGAGAATCCTGACAAGCTCTATGGAGAAAGCATTTTCCTCCACGTCCCCAAACGTCATCTAAATTTCTAAAGCTCGCAGCTCGCGCGTAAGAAACTGCGGAGACCGCCGCGCTCAAAATCCACAATGATCAGCTACAGGAGAGAACACCCCTTCCACGAATAAAATCTTTAAAGATCCCTCGGCGAAATCCATCCGCGAGCGAACAACGAAAACGAAGCAAGCAGACAAATCTATTTCCTCGCCGCGCCATCCGCTACACTCGGCACATAAACAGACCATCAAAGCCATCCCGCTCGGATCGGAAAGACTTCCGCTGTTGCATGTAGCCTCGCGGCGGATGTGTGCCAGACTCTACACGCGTCCTCGAGGCAGCTCGTTTCGCGCGCGAAAACGCCAACTGTCACGGCGCGTCAGTCGCGCTCTCGCATATTCCTCCTCTCTCTCTCTCTCTCTCTCTCCCTCTCTCGACGACTGTAAAATTTTCCATTCCGACGTCGACATGCGCTGGAGCTTTTCCCCAGGCTCGGGGCCACCGAAACGAGACGAAGGATGGTATACATAGAGCAGAGAGAGGGGGAGAGTGCCGAGACCGCGGGAGCTACGAGTGTTTTACGATCGCGAGTGTTTGGCCCCGCGCGAGTCGTCCCGCGTCAGGCTCGTTGCAGCGCACAGCGAAGCGCGCGCCTGTCTCTGCGAATGGAGAGACGCGCGGAGGCGCCACAGACCGCGTGAATTATTTATCGAGCCCGGCGCCGACGGCGTACTCCTCCGAGAGCCCGTGTGCATGACGATAGTCGGCCGTGTACGATGATGCTCTCGGCTGCGAAGGATCCGCCTGAGCTGGTTTGCTTGGATACAATCTTATAGATGGATTTCTCTCAAAATTCGCACGCTTGGAAACTCCTTATCGTTTCTGGGACTTTCGAATTTCTACATGATTCTTAATCGTTTGGTTTTCGAGGAATGAATCATCAGGGTGTGAGGAAGATTGGGCTCCGGTCTCCCTCCCTAAATATCTCAAGGGCTGGAGAGAAATTAATACTGGGAAATGTATATTTCTAGGATTTTGTGGGGCGAAAAACTTTACAAAATTCAACGAAAGTCGACAAATCCTTTTGAAAGATCTTGCAATTCTATAAATGAAAGGATGGAAATTTTTTCCAACAAATTCGTAGAGAATGATGAGTTTGTCCAAGAGACATTTTGAGGAATATACCGACGTAGTTTTGTTTCCATTTTTGAATTCATTTCGGGCGTACACTTTTTCAAAAGCAAAAATGAAAGACGTCCATCTCACCCACATTTATCCCACGCCGCCGTCTCACCGAGCGAAGCATCTCAAGGGCTTTTGAAGCTACGCTTTTCATTTGTGCGGGCATAGCAAGGGCTGATGTGGTTACGAGCTCATAAGGAATGATTGAATGAATATGCAGATTCAGAGCTCTCACATTTAGGAGTTTGGGTGAGGAAGCACGTGAATTTCATTCTGTGTAGCCTCATTGGAGTTTCTGAAGAATTCGACTTCCTTCGAGAGGGCGTTTCAGGAAAATGTCGATTTTTATCAAAAGTTCCGCCTCGGTGAGACATACTAAGAGATCTCTCCGATATAGAATTATTTCTGAAAATTCTACACCAATCTAGATCCGCGTGTACTGCTTGTCTCAAAAAAAAATCTTCTGGCAAACAGTCTGTCAGAAAAAGTCTTCCGAAGAGTTTCGGAAATGTTCTTGTTTACGAGACTACGCAAGACTCTTATTTAATCACCCCTTGAGTCTGGCTAATAATACCGGGCTTTCTGCGAAAACAAAACAAAAATATCTCATGTCGCTGAAAGTCTGGAAAAATTTTTGGCTGATATTTGCATTATTCTTATTTGAATTTTCAAGTCTGGAAAAATTCTCCAGACATTCTGGCAGATTCCTTGCGAGATCACTTCTCCTAAAATCTTCTAAAGACCAATCTCAACTTCAATCGCTCGAACTCACCCGTTCGGCGCCATATTGCCACCAAAAGGACACATCAAATCAGTTTCTCCTCTCCCTGGAGTTCCAAATTCCGTCAAACCTCGCAATACGCGCAGTTTTTTTCAATGCCACCTGACTTCTCATCGACAACGAATCTAAAATACTGTGGAAGTAACTGACGCAGGCACCTCCATATCACAGCCGGGGCAGAAATAAAGCCCGACCCATATTCGCGCCAGATTTGCCTCGGCATTATTTATTCCTCCATCTGCGAGGGGCTCCGAGAGAGAGACGAAGAGAGGCTGCTGCTATTCCGCGCAGGCTGGGCGCGATCGCGAGAGAATCGAGGTGGCATCAGACTCCCGAGTCTCTCTCGAGCCGAACAAAAAGAGAGGCCGAAATACGGCCTGGCAGCAGCGACGCGGAAGAAAGGGTCGAATTCCGGATCGGTCGTCGTCGGCGCTTCGCAATAACAATCCGTTGCACTCTCGGCTCCTGACTCGCTCTCTCTCCCAGTATTTTCCGCACTGTATATGTGTATACGCGAGCCTCGCCGCAACGCCTGTCGCGCCCGAGCGAGCCCGCCTATTATTTTTCATGCCGCTCGGCAATATCTGCGAGTGCATTTCTCCGGGTATCGAAGAGCCTGCCGTCCAGCTCCGCGCCTCGTCTCCGTGAGAGGCCTCGATATCTTTCGTCCCAGGTCTGTTACTCGCTTGCTTTCCCATCATTTTCACCCTCCGCCACTGTATTAAGCCTCTTTTGGCGACTCTTTCACGCGTCACTCTGGAGGTGCTCCGGTTGAGCTCTCGGCTGCCTTCTCCCTAATCTGGTTATTTCATTGAATTCGCTTGTCAGGAATATTGCTGGAGCGAATCTTCCCGTATTCAACGATCCCTTCTCTATATCCTTCCGAATTATTCATGTGTTCCAAGAATAGATTCAAGATTTGCTCAAGGATATTCTCTCAATGACAAAACGAATTTTGACCCGAGAATCGATGACCGTGATGTATCCGCGGCGTCTGACCAAACTCGTCTTGTACTACTGCAGGGAACACTGTGGCTGCATCGTGAATTCGCTCGTCTTTGGGTTAGTGGATTTTTATGTGAGAGAAGAATGGAGGAGAACGACCGAATTTACCGCTCTAGTAAATTCATTGTATAACTGTTGAAGTTCGCAAATAGAATATCGATGCCACACTCAGTGATTTCTTGCCGATTTGACTTTTTTGATTGAAGACAAGCCCATCGAAGGACGGAAAAATTGTAAGAATTCCGGCATTATGAGTATCATCAAATTTCCGTTGTAGATATTTAGTGAGGTATATAGTTACGGCCTTGAAAAACACAAGAGTACATCATTTGGAAAGCATTATCAAATTTGGTACTGCTTGATATAGACTTCGGAGATAGATTTTCGAGGACTTTGAAAAACATTCATTTTATTACAATTAAATCTTGAAAGTCGTCAATATTTCTTCTTAGTTTATCTATTTCTCACAATTGTTGATATTCTTGGCCCATTTCAACGATAAGTTGAATCTTTTTTGTAAGAACACTGACGAGCTGAGTCATGAGGGGTGTGGCTTTGGCTCATAGTTCTCGGATATTACCTTTCAGATAAGATAAACCTCTCGTCTTTGAGATAACGTGACGAGCAGCCAAGCCCACTTCCAAGCAATCTTCATATTTTACTGTGATGTCGAGCCTCGCGCGGCTCACCCTTACTCTACTCAAATAATGAGTGCTGTCTTCGTCCTGCTCACATTCATACGAAATTTATGTCAGCCCACCTCAGAGGGGCTGAAAATTTAGATGTGAGAGAGTAGATTTTATACTCATATTGGAGGTTGATGTGTTATCCCCTGAAAAGGTGTGATCGTCAACTAGAGCCAAGAGGTACGCATTTTTGATGGAGCTTGATATTCAATTTTCTTATATTATGATCTTGAGATATTCCTCAGAGCCCAATTGGATTACTTCTTCAATCTCTGTTCGAAGAAGCACTCAATAGAGATACATATTCTACAGAAAATATCACACCATTAATTTTGCGTATGTCACTTCAAGAATACTATCATATAGAAGAATCATTATCTGAAAGATCTCGCCCCTCACCTCAAGTTGAGAATCACAGCGGATTAGCTGAATGCTTATCTTGCTAGTGAGATTTCAATAATGAGAGTCTTGTGACGCATTATAATCGAGAGATATCTATTCCACCGATTGATATGAGACAAAGCGGTTTTTTCATGAGATTACTATACGAAGCGTCCCATCGTCTGGAGAACGCAAATATGCGTCATAATTTTAGAAAATCTATTCTGTAATGATTTCAAAGATAGCCTTGACTGTCATTGATTTTTCCAGCGTCGTCCTTTCATCCTATGGATTTCTCTCATGTGAGAGAGATTTGAGATAATGGAAAGAATTTCAGGCCAAGTGTGGTGCATGATATCTCGAATGCATATCAGGATCCATGTATCATACATTTCCCTCCGCTTTAGTCTCAATTCGTGTAACCCAAAAAGTCGAGGAACAGTAAGTCCTGCTGACCCATACATACCTAAATTTTGTGGAATCATAGGTTTTTTGAGACTCCTCAAATAGCTTCACTTGGTGCTAGAAAACTTCTATCGCATCTCGGAATAGATGAGGATTAATCCTGTTTAATGAACTAGATTATAATTTACCGGATTTCGAATGGATCAGTGGTTGATGCGCAACGCAATCGAGATGATTCACTTTTGAGATTCGAGCCTTTAGGATTTGTAGTCCGTGACGAGGGCTAAGACGACTCGTTGCTGGTTGAATGATCTTTGATCGATTTCCACAGATATCTCGCGCCTCAATCAATGAATTTGATAAGAATTACAAGAATACGAGGGATCCAGATAAGACAATCAAATTTTTATTTGTGTTCCTCAAGCTGTAGAAGAGGATTTTAACGGGACGCCCGAATTATTAATTTTGAATTAGATGAACCTTAGACGAGAAATTCTAGAGTCCCGATACACTTTACTCGACTGCGTAGTTCGAACGAACGTTGAATATTTGAAGAATAATCGACGTCGTCAAACATATGAAGCGCGTGTGTGTTTACTCATAGCTACGCGCGTTCGAGGTTGCGACACATTTTGCTTTTGAAATTCAACGCGGGACTAGTTTGGAATAGCTCAGTGATACAAATATTGATTCACTCACATTTCATGATGAAATATGCCAAAGTTTGAACGACATCGTGTTTGAACGTTCAAACGTCGATCCAATTAGAGGAATGTACTCGAGTCGGATTGCTTGAAATCACCGTGATACTCGTTGGTCTGGTTAATAAAGCAGTGAAGTGAACGCGAGAACTTTGTCGAGGGGATAGTCATTGATGTAATTTTTAAGAATCCCACATTAAAGATAAATCTCCACTAACTTTAGCAATGTTCATATCTGGATATGAGTGACAGGTGGTTGAGGTTCTAACCGTTAATTGTGTGATGAAAATATTTCAAAGCAACTCATAATTACAAAACTTTGGGTATTTTACCATTACAGCTCCTGAATTTTTCATCTTCGAGCCAAAAAAATTTCATCTTCATAGGATATGATTCATTACATAGATGGTCCCAAGTTCAGTTTCAGGGTATATCGATATTCATAATTTCAGAATTTCTCGCTTACGTGGATGAGAACATCTGAATATTGCGCCGAACTCGATTATATACGATTGCGTAGCTGTATGAGAATTCGAAAACATGTTTTGAAATATTCGATCGTGTGCTTTGAGAGTGCAATACTTTATGTTATTGGTTCGGGGTAGAGACTTGAGCAGTATGAATGCTCACGTGTCAAATTTCTTTTTCCTCTAAGAGCATACTCGCGCGTTGCAAGCTTCGAGTAAAAGAAAATCGTGTGATTCGTCGTCTAAAGCGCCCACTCTCAAAAATCAACCTGGCCCCTAAACGCCGAAGAAATTCCCAAAAATCTCCCCAACCCGTGTAAAAATGAATGGTACACGAACACGCGTGATCGTGTACCAATTGCGGTATATGGTCATGCGTGATCATGTACCGCTTCATGGCATGATCATG
>JAPYYZ010001566.1:0-25632 GCA_030522705.1 Eretmocerus eremicus | reverse complement strand
TGGTAGTATATTTTGTCAATACCTATCGAACGGTATGGGTCACTTGGCCATTTTCGACCGGGGCACTTTCGACCCTAATACCCGGCTATAGCCTTTGAGCCAAATTCCATTCCTAAGTGTTTCCAGCGGGAGACTTTTCATAAATCGGTATTTAAAATCTAAAACATCATCCCGAATGCTGGACCGGGAAACTTTCTATAGCCTCCACGCAGAAATTTACTACATAACCAGGAGCTTCTTGATCTACGAATTAGAAAAAAGTATTTGCGCAAATATCCACAAGTAAATGATTATGTTGTTGAATAAACATGGCATCGATAGTAGAGAAAACACACGCGATGACATGAGAATACTTTGCGCAGGTAACGGCTGTAAACAAAGGAGAACCCGATGTAAATCCAAAGATGGGCCGCCGATCTGCGAGTCCAAACCCGAGACAGCTGAACGCAGCATTGAAAAATATCTGCGATTCAGATACGCCAATTGGAAGTGGGCTCAGAGACCAAGATACTTTAGTAAGGCAATCTTCAAAACCACCGCGACCTTCACCTCCAGAAGCAGTTCATAGCCCGCGACCCAATCCATTCGACTCCATCTCAGAGACCCAAGGTAAGATAATTCAATAATTCTCATCTATGGGAAGAGGCGCAGGTTCAAATTTCAGTTTTCTCTTTATGGATTTTCATTTTCACACCAAACCCTGTTTCCCCCGAGGTTCCCGTAATATCCCCGTAAGATCATTTGCTAACCATCAATTATAATTCTCAGAGGGTTCTCAACTGACATCAATCATGAGAATTATTTCATTATGATTCCTATTGTAAGTTGTATACATTCATCATTCTCGAACGAGAGCCAGAAGAGCGATCTAAAGTATTTCAAGACATCCACTATTTTTTCCGGTTTATTATAATATCGATTTCCAATAATTCGCGACAAGTTTTTAGAAATGCTTTGGAAAAATATGAAAAAATTCTAAAAAATCTCTGTTGAACCTAAAATATATAGCAAATTTGGTCTGAACATCTATAAATTTTTGAGAGATAAAGAAATGAATGATGAAAATTTTTCAGAATTTCAATTTCGCTTTTGTCACCTTACGTGTTCTGATGAAAAGAAAAGCTTTTATGGCACCACGAGCAAGCGTCTATTGATCCGGTTGACTTCATTAATTTGTCAATGATTCATCTCGGCATAGGAGAGACTAGAAAATATCAATAGGTCTTCCCTATGGATCGATTTCCTCATCGACGGGATATCTTGATGATTTCTATAGTTTGAACTGAACTCTAACTAGTTGTAAGTTCAAACCCATGGATTTCCAAGGGACCTAGATCTTTTATGATGGCCCATCGAAAAGTCCCATTGAAAAAGGACAAACCCGCGAAAAACAACTCACGCCAGAACATCTTACTTTATTTCCACTGGTTATGTAGATAATGCGATAGGTGCCTTTATGAACGATCGATTGGAAAATCTCTGAGTTTATTGATTTGTCATTGTTTTCAAACCGATGTCTGAAAATTCGATCTTGTACCCAAGTTGACATTCCTATACAAACTCGAAATCGAGCTCGAAATTGTCTCTCTCGTCGGTCCATGAAATCTCAGTTGATTTAAACGAAACTTTTCCAGGTCCCTAAGACCCTTGCATAGATTATATAACATTATCTAATGTGCCTACAGATGACATTGCTAGAAATAGCAGTTCTCAAATCGACGAAGAGATCTTGGCTCCAGAGAAACCCGCCAGACTGCATCAGCAGCAGTATGACTACCAGCGCTTGCACAAATCGCTGATCGAAGAGTCGTCGCTGATTATTCCAACGCCACCCCGAAGAAGCAAACAGCGAAGCCGATCGAGTCTCAGTCCAAATGTTGAAATGATCACCACTTATGGAACTTACGACAGGCTCATTTAATCTGCATGAAAAAGCGAATCACTTTCTCTCTCTCTAGAATTAGTTTCTCAGTTTATCATGAAGACATTGTTACATTTTCGACAGCTTTTTATTGTTATCACGTTCTTCAGTAACCTCATATCAAACGATATACGCACAAAGACTATGTACAGAGAATAATGGACACATAAATCTTTCTATCTTGAATTTCTGTCATTCTTTACCATACATTGGCTTGTATATCTACCAGAAATCATGAATATAGTGATACAAGTCACACGAATAATTTTCAAAGTGCTGGCTGTACTCAATCTGTACTATATGAGACAAGCTTCTCCAAATATATAATTCTGATCAAAGTTCCAATCAAACCTGCAGTCTGGACTCGACCTGCTCATTTTTTTATCATGCACAGAGTACCCGCTAAGAAATCAAATTCCTATTGCTCGGATCAATGCGCGTGGCTCTCGATCATTGTGAAATCCACCTTGAATTAGAGAAGTATAGCTTGAAGAGGAATTTACTATGAGAGACAAATGAAGGATGATTTTTGAAGCCTAGCCGGTGAGTTTCGGGGCCGATACTGGGTGCTGTAGCGCCGATGAGGGGGTAGTTACATGCCCCACTCCACACACCGTTGTGCGTCTCGCTGGCAGTTCACTCACGTTCGCGGTGCTCGGAGGCGATAAGGGGCGCTGAATTTACGGCAGCGTTACCAGATACAGTCTCGAGCGGCGCGCGAGTTCACGGGGTCGCACGCGGGATGTTGCAGGGGCGCGCTTGGCGTTTTTTCGCTGCAGGTCTAATTACTTTTTCGTCGCGGGTACAATCGCGGGCCAGGCTCGACTTCTCCCTGGCTCGCTAGCGAGATTAGCGCTGCAGCGCGCACAGAGCGGCACAGTTAACCGGTGCTCCTCTGTACGGCGGATTAGTCCCGGGGGTCGCAGCGGCTCCGCTAATCGCCGCATTAACTCGCTCGCTCAGTCTCGCTCTCTGTACACGGCTTGATTTATCGGCGCGGATTAATCGACGCGAGCCCGGATTATTTATCGCGGCGCGCCAAGACGTCCCCCGAGCTCCGTGTATCGCGACAATGCCTCGCGCTCCGATATCTGCTGGGAATTACGAGGATTCGGTGGAGTACAGTAGTCGCGCGAGCGCTGCGGTTATTTATGTATCCGAGGAGTCGCGGCAGTTTGCGTACGCCTCGCGGTGCCTGCGCAGAATTATCTCGACGATTCGCGCTTGTTGCTCGCGATCCGCGAAGGCTGTGTGCTCGAATGGGAGGGCAGAGATTGCGGGCCACGCGAGATTGAGGGGGCGGTGCGTTGCGCACCTTACAGTCTCTCGAGTAGACAGCTCATCCGAGGCGCAGGAGGTCGGCCCTGGCATGAGAGGTCAGATGAAGCTATGGCTACGCTCAAATTTCAATGATACGCAGACATTTTTCATGCGCTCGCGTCAATCTGATCACGTTCGGTGCCGAATTCAATTTTAATCTCGTACCTGACTTGATGACGCCACTTATGAACTCTGGGGCTTCATATTTTTATACGGTAGAATTATCCAGACTTTTTGAAGGATTAGCTTAGTTCTCGAAGATAAATTCGATGCATAGAAAAATGGAAATGGTTCACAAGAGTGTGTACTCGGAAGACCACAAATGGGGTACGGATAAATTTCCTGCGCGAATCATTCAGATGTACAAAAGTTGACGCAGAGTTTTCTCAGACATAACTTTCATTAAAAATTCGCTGCCGATTCTCAACGAGACGTTTCTTCTGTATCATCTTGAAGGAGCCTCGTGATAATGATTTGACAATTTCTCCGCGGATCTCAATCCACTATTGACACTGCAATTCAATGACGCTACCCAATCGATATCCACGATTCCTCTGCTCCGACGACTTGGTAAGACGCGACCGCTTGACATCGAAAGCTCTGTATGCACAAGACTTGAACAAAGTCGTCGCGCTGCTACGACGTTAGAATACTCGCTCCGCGCAGTCCTCCCCACGACCGCAGCGAACCTCTCTATAATATCGAAGAGCGCAGAGAGCTTGGTCGCGCGTCGAGCTGAGGAGGACAGTGGAGCGATTATTCAAGCCTGAATATTCAGCCGGAGCAGCGCGCAGGAGAGTCGGGCTTGTTGGGACGGTTGCCTCGCCCGAGCAGTCCCGCTGACCCTCCTTGGCCTGCTGCTCCTCCTCCTCGCGCCTCTCCCAATTAAATTTCCCGGAAAATCCAATTGGCGAGACGAGCTTTTCCGTTTGCACGGCAGCCTCGCCGCGCGCTTACGCTTCCTCGGCACGTGGCCCTGGCTGCAGCGGCACGAGCCAACTTCTTCTATCGGGCTCTCTGCGCTCGGGGGCCACGAGAAAAGAGGCAAAGAGAGCCCGGCAAACGCGACTTCCTTGCGAGCCGAGCCCGCAGAAATGCTCCGCCGCCGCCGCACCCGACAAATGAGCCGAGCTTACCCAACAGGACGACCCCCTCCCCTCCCCCTCTGCCCACCATGCCGATGTTTCATCTGCAGCCCTGCGAAAATTCGTATACAGCGCAAGTAGTGGAGTATACTCGCAGCGAGCGCCGCATCGTCCTTGTTGGGATTGGCTCGTTTTCGGTTCTCCCTCTCGCCCTCAAAGAAAAGCTCACTGGACTTCTGTTGGTAGATCAGAGAAAATGTGAAAGAGACAGTTACTTTGACGAGAATTTCTTAGGAACAACTGGAGAATGATTTCGTACTATTCATCACACTGACAAGGAGAAGATCCAAACTCCAGAAGCTCAATTTTGCTGGAAATTTTTTTACAGACTCGTACCATCTGGAATATGAAGAGTTCAGAGTAACTCTGTCTAATGGGCCTCCTTATCCAAAGATATGGACAGATACTGTAGCATAACCCATATGGGCTCGTGTTGAAAAGTTATATGATACGGATATACTTGTAATGCCAAAATTTCTGCCCGTGTCTCTGGAAGGCCCATTAAACAGATACTTTATGGATTTTTCATAATTCAGGTGGTACGAGACTGTAAAAAAATTTCAAGCGAAATTGGGCTTCTGGTGGTAGAGTCCTTTCGGGTCCTTTCCTTGTGAATGAAACCTCGTGGTAATAGTACAAGGCGTTGTCTCTTTGAACGATCAGAATGAATTTCGGATCCCATGAAGGAGGGTTGTACGTGAGGTGTTAAGGATCATAGTGGATAAAGTCCACTTTTGAAAAGTAGGAAAAATGAGACTCAAAGCTTTTCTTACATCGAAAAACAAAAAGATAGACTCGGCAAGAAATTTTTCTCAACATCTTTACGAAATGGACTTACAATCAGCCCACTACGATTCCGAACACTTCATATGTTGAGCGGACTTGGCACAGCAGCTGGCTACTGATAATTATCCTGCTCAGAGCGAGCGGCGAGATCGAGCTGCGGAACTCCTCCGGGAGCGGGACCCGAGCGGCTGAAAAATTATTCGCCGCAGCGAAGCTCGCAGCCACTGCTCATAATATCGCCCGCGGGATACCCGCCAGACCGTTCCACCCGCTTATATACGATACTTCTCATTCTCGGATCCGATTAGTCTCCGGAGCGATTCGGTCAGCAACGAGAAAGAGAGAGAGGGAGAGCCGGCTGCAGTGCCCGGAAGAATTTTCCCTCGTAATGAGGTAATTTAAACGCATAAGTTGGCCGAGAGGGAGAGCCGCTCTCGCCCGGCCAGGGCTTCCACTCCTCCGTGAGCGCGTAAGTGTGCGGAACTGCTTCGTGTTGGCTTTGGCTGCAGGCCGAGTTACGACTCGCACGCGGGCGACGTGTGCGATTTCATAATGGGTTATTGGGTATGGGGGTGTAGCAAACTCGGGTTACAGAGTCGCGCAAAATTCCACCTGAATCTGCACTCACTATACGTCGCATCTTGCTTTGGGGTCTGACTAAATTCTGACTCGATCACTTGCCCCGCGGTGATTCAACTTTTGCATCACTCGCGACCACTGCATTTTGGATCTCCATCAAAAGACTCGATCTTACCGGGTCGTGTAATTGTTGGACCAATGCCGGGAGCCTTGTTTATGACTCTCAAAGAGTTTCATTTCGTTCCCTACTTGTTACAACCCTCCACCCAATTCCGAAGAAAATACTTATATTGCAAAACTGACAGTGGGCCGCTGCAGCTGCAAACTTTGGTGTAGGCTATGCGTCACGAAAGTAAAGCGCGGAATCTCGGTGCCGCTCGCGTAATGTCGGGGATGGCGAGAAAGGGCGCAACAGAGTGAGCGGGAGAAAGCAAAGAGCCGCGCGGCGGTTTCATTAGTTTGACCAGCGGAGCGAGCGGCTCTGCCACTTTGGATTGCAGCCGGGCGAGAAAGTGGCCCTGTTTCGCCCTCAAAACTCGCCCTGGCTCTGCCCAAACTCTTCCGACAACTGGCGCTGTTTCCGCGCGGAAAACTCAACACGCGAGGTATACAGCTCTCGAGAAACTTTATTCTCATTTCGAGGCTACTCGACGTCTCTGGCCGTCTCTCAAAGGCAACACTAGAATTTAGTTGGAATCGACCAGTTGACGCGACTTGAATCGTATACCAACGGACTCGTTGATGATCCGATGCCTTTTTCGCGGGTCTATACGAACGTCTCCGAGACTCGTCGCATTTCTTCGCAGCCGAAAGAAAAATTATATCAATCCGCCAGCGCAACGGGCTCCATCACGTTGCACAACTTATGCTGTATTATAGCGCAGTTTTGCAATTATTCCGAGGACGATATCTCATCGTTTTTAATCGCTCCACATTTCACGCGAACGAATACACATTGGCGTGCTAATTCGAGTTAATGGTGTCGCTGTGTCTTAATGAAGTTCTCATCTGCGCGAGGTCTATCCGCAATAATCCGAGTGCACAATCATTAGCTAAACGGCCTATTACGAGCTCCTCATTATCCGCGGCCAACTCGTTCCCCGTAACAAGGTAATAACATAATGCCGCTGCTCCCATTAAAGTCTCGAGTCGTGCGCCAGAAATCACGCATGCCAACATGCTTAACTGAAATCATTTTGCTGCGCCTACGACTTTGCGCAGGCCACTCTAGCTCGACGGTTCAATTCGATCCGCAAGATTGTATTGTTCTAAATTATTAATCTCAAGTTCGCCTGACTCTCTTCAAAGCCTCAGAAGAATAGTGGACCTGGGTTCGTTAAATTCTTGACATCCTTCGCTCATCGAAACTATTTCCAGTATCGCAAGTGAACCTGAACTGATCGAGAAATGAGCAAACCCAGAGATTTACGGGTAACATGTCGGATCGCATTCGCCCGGTTCTCAAAGACAAGAGAAATGATTGACTCACGTCTCGGACTGTGTCTCATGTGATCAAAGACGAGCCCAAGAGCAGCCTATTTTGTAGCATAATTTTCCCGTGGATTTCGATTTTTCCAGGAGTACCGCTTGACGTTCCTGAAGGAGTCGTTTTGTCCCCGTATGTTTGCCTCTTTGCAAGTGGAAATCATCAAATTATCAAGTGCTGAAACTCTCCTGTCGGTTGCGCGTCGAGGTCAGTGTCGAGACCGTGCGTTTGCCGAGGGAATTTGTAAAGCTCGCGCCAATGACTCTGCTCCTGCAGAGTCATTTTGTATGGAAAACTGATTTGCGAGGGAAAATACTGTCAAAGCCATCAAATTCGAAAAATGAGATAAGTTCAAAAAGATTTGTGGCCTCTAAGAAGAATCCCTTCACTCAAAAGAAATATAAAGTAAAGGAAAAAGCTCTAATTTGAATTCAGATCCTTCATTTGACAGAGATAATGTAGAATCCCCATTGGTTAGACGATACAGGACTGTGAATAAGTGATGTAAAGATTAGTGAGTCGGAGCCCTCCCTCGCCAGTCGTGCTTGCGAGGCAAGTGGTGTGGAGCAGGACGACGCGAGGCGAGTGCAGGTCCGGGGTTCTTGGCATTGGCACAATTGGACGCAATTAAGCGCCGACGGGGCGGAAGGCGGACCAGCTCTCTCGCTCTCTGCTGCGTGTTTGCTCGAGCACTGCAGCGACGACTCGGACAGGTGCACCCGTGCGTATTTGTACGGATACGTGCATGCGTGTATGTGCACGTGAGGACACGCTGTCAAATACGCGCGATGCTCTGAGCTCGCGCGTACGCATACGCACCGATTGCAGCTGTACGTACACGGGGCTAACTGGGGGATGCGCGTTTCACGCGTCGACGCTCGTCAACTGCTCGATCGGCTGTGCGCCTAGAAGCGACGTTTATTCTTCGCCGCCTGCCATCCAAATGTACGCCCAGCGAGGATCGCCTCTGTCACTCTTCCGATTGGATTTTTTGATTCGCCGCTCGCTCTGAGTCGACGCGGGCCGCGTGACTTTCACCATTCTCTACTGTACCCGAGCGCATTTTCGCGGGATCGGAAAGGGTTGCGTTGGAAATTAATCGCACTCGCGTCAAGTACGGGCTCGCCCTGCATACACGTGGCAAACGATTCGTGAGTTCTGCTGCTGTTGCATTCGATAATGTCCGCCCTGAAAAGGAGCTGAGTGCACCGCTGGATCGTATTAAGATATTTATCCGTTTTTACGCGAAAAACTAGGATACTTCAATTCCTTTCATCAATTTATCCCGAAATTTTATATGAGCGGTTTTTTGACTCACAGATATTCATTTAATTTTACGCGAGAAACTATGAGGAAACTTTGATCCCTCTCATAAGCTCATCACAAATTCTCTCATCAGCGTTCTTTTGGACTCATAGATATGTATATCACGATTGTGCAACGATTCCTAATGAGATTTAATTTTGGAAGACGAATTCAAGAAGGCCGATCAGTTTGGGTGTACAAATGTTCGATACGCTTGGCTATCACTCGCTAGCGGCTCGAATTTTCTTCAAAAGTCTCTGAAATGTTAGTATGTTACAGTAGGAGTCGTGCCGAACACTTTCTCTCGCTTCACCTACAAGGGCAAGTGGTACTCGTTTCCGAGATATCTCAATCCAAAGCGTGAAAATTCGCTCTACCCCCAGTGCTATAAGGGGCTGCTCCGCGGAGATCGCGCGTTCGAGTACGAGTCCGTGCACCGGCTGCTGCTCCATGTAGCCGCGGATCGCACACCAAATGGTTCGCAGAAGACAACGTATCGCGAGACGCTCGCACCGAATACCGGCGCACCTCGTGTCTTCGGAGCTGCGGCCGACTCGTCAGCGGGGCTCGCGCACCCTCTCGCACGCGGTGCAGGAGGCTCGCGCCGCGGGTGGAGTCGCGCCAAGGAGCAAGGATCGCCGTCCGCAGGAGCCGGGGTGGGGCGCGCGTGCGCGACTCGGCAGCGGCGGCGAGGGTGACAACCCGCGGCCACACGGCGGCGCCAGAGGGGCGAGGGCTGGCTCGGGGCCACTGCACCCTCTCGCGAGCGCGCCGCTGTCAGTTGCGCCCGCGGCGCCCCGAGGCCGACTTCGCGACCGCCCGCGCCCCGACTCGCCTCCCTCGCTCTGCCTCGCCTCCGTCGACGGCGGAGCCACTGGTGTGACGGACACGAGAGAGACGATCCGCCGCGACGAGTGCGCGACCGGTCGCCGGCGCCTGCTCTCGCTCGCCGCCTGTGAAAGCTCGCGTTTCTCTCGGAGGACTCACGTGTGCAGCCGAACGCGAAGGACGCCCGTGGACTCACCTCCGGGGGACAATCTGGGCTGCGCTGCGGTACGAGGCTGGCGGATCGTCGAGGTACTTTACTAATTTCTATGAAAATCAGCGGCTGGTCGAGGTCGAAGTAATTGGTGTGCCGAGTGTGCCAATGCAGGGCGACGAAAGCGCCCGATCGACACGGTGATTCGATATCATCGTCGATCCGGATGAGAGGGTTTTGGGTCTGAAACATTAGAAGCACTTGGTATACGTGATTGAGAAGGATCGAGATGCGAGAGACCGTGGCGAGCCAGAGGGGGCAACTCGTCGCAGTGGAGGAGAACGAGTTTCGTCAGACACTTGCAAGCTGCAGGAGCGCGTTATAATCGTAGCGCAGCGTGGCGCCAGCGATCGGTAGCGCCGTATAATTACGCTGAAATTAGTCTCAACCGACGAGCGAGCCTAGCAATCTGTGTCGCGAGGTGCGCGAGCGCGTAATTGCTTCGTCTAGTCGCTACGCCTTCCACCCCTCGTCTATCTCACACGAGCGCGAAACACTTTGCACCGCATCACTCCTTCCAATTCCATCGACACCTTACGCAATTTGCTTCTAAGATAGCGAGCAACCATCTAAAAATCGAGCAATGTCACTGTGAAACGTGTAGACCAACTTGTAACGAATCAGTTGTGGCTAATTTTGTAACGCGCAGTGGCGCTTCCTCTGCTATCCGTAACTCTCCAGTATGGTCAAGCGAAAGCTCGCAGAGCGTGAAAAGGATATACATTATACATACATTAGCGAACGAAAGTAGCTCCTTCTCTACTAACAAAGATCGATCCAATCTTGGTCGTGAGCTCAATCTTGTCTCGCGCTGGAGCTCTTTATCTACCTGCTTTTTAATTCGATGGACATCCATTCTGTTCTATTTTACTCCGATCCCATGTTTCTTCTCTGCTTGGAGTACAAATAGTGCGGGTTTGATTTGGCGCATGATTGGCGCAGTAGTGTACGTTTGCTCGAATCATCGCGCTCGGCTATAGACTCGCAGTGTCCAAATTAGCACAGTCCACGCAGGCACGAGCGTGCTTGATTTAACGAGCGAATCAGCTGCGCGTCCCTGTGCACACACTCGCTCCCCGATGAGGAGGTGGCGCGTGCTCGAGAGTGGAGCCCGATCGAGCGTTTGATTGCGACGGCTCTCGATTCCATCTGGTGGGAAGTGCCGACGCGGAGGGGAAACCCGAGCCACTTGGGTGCATTGCGAGCTGGAGGCGCGAAGCGCGCGAGTTGTGCCAGTAGAACAAGTCCGGCTCCGGTCAGACTTGCGGCCAATGCGTCGTCGTGCTCGGTAATCGTATGCGGATAGGCCCAATCATCGGGATACGCGAGACGATTGGCCGCGCGCACAGTCTCTGTTGAAGGCCGTGCTCGCAATTGCATACCTAAGAGAGAGCTCATTTTGAGGAGGCGATAAAATCTCGAGAGACTGGTCGCGAGCTCAGTGATTGGTTTGAGAGAGTTTGTGTGGCATACCTTTTCCCCCTCACTCAAATACAATGCAGATACCCTGCAGGACTACCAAAGATTTCATAAAGCAACTGTGGCATTCCAAGCCGTTCCCAACAACGCGTCAAGCTCTAAAGAGTTGATGATTGCGTGCGAATTCACATGCCGAGTGGGTTAATCTCATCGATTTTTATCCAGAAATGTAATTTATTTTGTGAGAAAATGAAGAAAGTCTGGCTCTCCCTCTAGAAGCAGATAAATGACTGTTCCATACTCTAAAATGGACCAGGACACGTTGAAAATACTACTGACAATGAGTTTTTATTGGCTAATAAAAGTTCTCTCTACCGAGTCCATTTCATTTATCGACTACATGCGAGCGAATACGCGAGGAATTCCAAAGAGTTGAATTTTCCCACGACAAAACGGCTCGCACTGCACAAATGTCAACGAGATGAAGAGAGAATTGTCGAGATGGCGAGAGCTGGAAGTGACTTTGTAAAGTGTCATGGAGAAACGAGTGCGCGTAACATCTCAGAGTTGTCCCGTGGGCTAATTACGCAGCTAATCCGGCGTCGCGCGCCTCGAGAGTTGGCTCGCTTGTGCGAGAGAATGAGTGAGGAGGAGAGCGCTTCATCGCTGTGTATGTTTAGCGCCCGTTGTCTCGGACAAGAACGCCTTCTCATTACCCCAAGAGTGCCCGCTCACTCGGCTCCCGCTTATTCCGCACACACATTTCGGGAGGTGGGACAAAATGGGCCCGTCGCAACGCGCGAGAATAGTCAGAGCGAGCCGTGCTTTCAAACCGAGGCCACTCTTGGCGGTCTCGAATAGTTGCACTTGCACCCTACCCACGATTCTCTACGCACTCTCATACTCCAAATATGGCCACGACTCGAGGGTGGAATCGAGATATCTTTTCGGGCTGGGGCCACGACATACCCGCGCTCCTAGAATTTTGCGTCCAAATTCATAGTGAGAGGAGCGGTCGAAGGGAGGAAGAGCCGCGAGGCGCCGAGAATTCACTTTGCGACTCGTCCAATACAGGAGCGCAAATTGTGCGCGGCTTGCGGTATTCACATTCAAGTTCCACGTGCGCGTACGCAGGGCGAGAGCCGCACAAAAGAGGCTGCGAGCGCGGCGATGATTTATTCACGGCAAAGCTGAAAGAGAGTCGCAGCCAATACCGATATGCGCGAGCTGAATTTTGATGATACGGAAGGGCACGCGTGTAGCAATGCGGGACGCAGATTTTGTTATGTTCCCGCTGGCGATGTGAGTTTTGACGCGAGAGACGGTCCCATGCAAGAGAGCTCGAATGGAACAAGAGAAGGGCGCGTAATTGCAATCATCGGGAATCTGTCCGGCTCTCCCAGCTCTTCCTTTTTGGGACTGTTGGGTGGCAATTGGCGTGTCGCTGATTTGAATCACGCGCACGGAGGTAAATGGGACTTGCCCAATCCTGATGGGGAAAAGCCGAGGTCGCACGAACCCTTCACTCGTCTGTCGACTCGAAAGCTCCGGAACAATGGGAACACACTGAGCGCTCAGACGATATGCATCCCGCTGAGGTTCCAACATTCCTTCGCCAACAAAAGTCCGCAAAATAAGTTTCTGATACGAGGCTCAATGTGCGAGATGTGGCGGTTGTGAAATTGACGCGCTCGCCGGAGTAAGTGGACCGAGCTCTGCTCGAGATAACGACGATCGGGTCCGAGTATATATCGAGCAAGGAGTAACGAGTCGCGCGGACACGCTCCTCGATAAGAGGCAAAACGAGGGACAGGTGGCTCGTCGTTGCTGCAGCGGACGGGGCGAGAGCCGCATTGCGACGCAGAGGCAGGGAGAGACGAGCCACTTTAGACGGGCTCCGGATCCTCCCACGCGCGCTTACCTATACTCGTTGCACTGCCTTCATTCGCTTCCGCGCACTCGTGTACCAGAGGCACGAGACGTTTGCCGGGATCCCTGTATCCCCTCAACTACCAGAGTTGAAGCTCGCAAGCTCACTTTCGAGCGCGTCGTTTATTCCATCCACGCCAGAGGGACAAACGAAGACAGAGCTCACTTCAGTGCTTGTACCAGAGAGCCATAACGTAGGGCCAGGAACAATTGTCTTCGTTTGTCTTCCCCCGTGATTTCCACTTGGACGATATTATTCTTCATGCGCTTCGTCAATTTCCACGATCTCAATCGACTACCGCGTGGACAAGAATTTCCTACACTCGGTGACTGTTTGCACCCGCATCTACACAGAATGCCAATTTTTGCGGGTGTAGAAACCGAGTCCAGCTGCGAGCAGACCAAACAGTCGTATGGAAAATCACGCGAGAAAACCACACGGTTGCATCGCACGCACACCAACGACTCGCGTTAACGTGAGAGAAGCAATATAATATTTGAATATTACATATGCACTAATACGGGAATGCTGAGATTTCGTGACCCGGCCAACCGAGCTCAACACATGCTTTGCAATTTATACTGGACGAGTCTAGCTGTGACTCGCACGTCTGCTGTACGAGAATATGAAGGGGTCGTGGCGCGAGTCGAGAGCAGCGGATATCCGCGTGAACGGCTAGTTTGCTTGTTTTGTCCGATTTGTATCGTGCACGATCCCCTGCAAATTCGCTTTCGTACCTCGGACCCGTCTCGCTCATCGATAAGTGAAAATTTTCCAGGATGTACCTGTCGTTGCACCTCAATTCATTAAGTTTGGCGCGGACGATGTGGTGCGCAAATTTAGCGAAACTTCCTGCTCCGATCCACTTTCAAGTCGAGGCAGCTCGTGGGAACGATCCATTGAGTGAGATGATCCAACGCCCATGACCCGTGGACGACATTCGACGTGCAGTTAGCGCAATCACACTCAATCCTTGAAGTATACTCTCTCAACACGAATCAGCTAACAAGGTCATATTCTAATCGAAAAATCAGGTATTTCGACCGATTTTCGGCTGGTTATTGCAAAAACTCAGACAGGATAACTAAATTTTAGCGAACGTCCGCCCGTGTTGACTGATTCGTGATGAGAAATTAGTTTGACGGTCAAGCAAAGATTGCTTCTCGAAGAAAATAGAAAGAGAAGGTTCGTCGTCGGTATTCTAGCCCATAATCCCATCGAGGACTCGCTCAGCGCTCTATTATATCGAGGCGACTGAATTCCGGGCTCGTTCGATGAAGTGCACGAAAGTGGAGCGTAATTATTCATTTGGCAGAGGGAGCGAGAGGAGAGCGCGACAAACGCACGACAAATCCTCGACGCTGCTTCGTATCGCGAGTCCTGAATGAAAACAGCGCGAGATTAAAGCAATTAAGTCGTCACGGTCGCCTTGGCGCGCAGGCAAAATTTGCCTCTCTCTGCTCTCCGTCGCAGCAATGCACTTGCCATCGACAGATTCGATTGGAATCACAGATTCTGTTGAGGCATTCCACGGCAATCGTGAAAATTGGCAGGCGCCGGGGTAATTGACTGGTTTGATCAACTCGGCTGAAAAGCTATGATGAATTCTGCTTCCAGATTAACAATCGTAATGAGAAATTCTTTTCGTTATCAGTATCGCAACTCTCTTGCCAATTTTACGCGGCGCTCTCTCCAACAGCGATCTCTGTCAAGTTACCTTGAATAGCCATTTGAAAGAGCTGCTCGTCGATTTTCACATGGTCGCATCTTGAATTTCTATATGAGGATTCGTTCAAAACACACTCGTATTTGATCTCTTTTTCCATTCCTCTGTCCGGAAAATCATAACATTTGCGAAAAATGTCTATACAAAGCAATAATTCTGTGTTGTTGCTACATAGCTTGAACGTGGTGGTCGTGAGTTGCCTTTGTTTCACTCCTCTTGAATTTGACTTATTCTCGACGGCGAACATTATATTCCATTCGTATGAATTTCGGTCCTCTTATCCATCACAGCAGCTCCGAACAACTGTCATCAGCTCTGCGGACGATTCAGGCGGTTCTTTTTGGACTGTAAGTCATTCTCACCCAGCTCGAAGATTGAGTCGGGCAAGAAATACTCATCGCGTTCATACACTGCACACCCGACACGATTCTCTCGGATAACAATGAATTCGATGGGCTAACTCTGCAAAATTAAAATGTGATCCTCGCATGATCCTCCCTTTCAACCTCGTCAGCTCGATGCGCAGTTATGGCCCTAAAATAAAATTTTTCCTCGATCGAGAGCAGCTGCAGCTTCATCCCAGAGCGAAGAGCGCATAACCGGAGGACGGATGCGCGACTGTATCATCGATCGCTCGGGGGGACGAGGGCCGCAGGACGAGCCGAGGGCCGTTTTGCAAACGGCGTCGAGCTAATATCTCCTCGCGACCGCGGAGCGCTGTAAGCCGATGTTCTCTTTTCGTCGCGCGCGCATATCAGGGGGCTAATGAATGTTTCATGAAACGCGCGCGCGCGCGCGAGAGAGAGCGAGCAAACATTCATATTTATGCGACGCGAGAGAGCGAGCCTCTTACACTATACAGTATACGATGTGAGCCGCGGTGTCTCATTGTGTGCGCTCAGCCAACTCTGCCCAGCCCCGCGCCCGCTTCTTTAATTCATGAGTATGCACGCGACGAGAGCGAGTGTTGCGCAATGATCCCCGTGCCCCATCCCCCTCATATACGCTCACACCGCGTGCCTCCGATTGTACTCGTACGCGTCCGTGTGAAAGGACTTATTGTTACACTTACGCGGCGGCTCTTGCGCCCTCGCGAACTTAATTAAACGAAATTTCAATTTTGATGTTACGTTGGTAGAGCTGACAGGAGCTCGCGCCGCGATGGAAAGGATAAAGTTAATACGACTGATTGGGATCGATGCCGAGGATATTTCCCGTCGCCCATCTTATGCCTGGTGCTCGAGAAGCCAGCTCAACGGCTTTCAGATTTGTTCCTGTACACCGTCTGCGTGAGTCAAGGATGTTTAACCTCACTTTCCGACCCACATCGATTCGTTGAAAATTATTGAAATAACTAACTGTGGTGTTTTATCCAATAAATAGCATAGCGAATCCAAAAACCAAGCCTTCGTGAACAAAAACTAGCATGATTCGCACGGATTTCCACCTTAGGCTGGAATTACACCGACAAAATGACTCGAGCGGAACGCTCTGATTGGTCGGCTGTCTTCCGTCGGAGTCAATTTACCGTTCCGTCGAGATTTTTTCCCTGCGTGTAATTCCGCCCTTTGAGTCGACCATGCGCGAGACCCGGGTTGCAAATTCAGATCTTCTGATAGCACTTACTCAAAAACTGTGGGGTCAATCTTTAGTCGAGCTGGCCATAAGTTTCATTCTCGCATGAACTCGTTTCTCCTCAGTTTTCATAGTTTTCCCTTGATCAGGGTTTTTTCTTTGGTGCCCATCTTATCGTCTCTTCTGCGGTCATTCCCAAGAGCGCAATATTGGAACCCGTCAAAACACTCCAACTATTGATCTCTGTATCTTTGAAACGAAATGCTTAATCGTTCTGAACTGTGTCGGGCACAGTCGTCAGAATTTGAATGCGTTTCTCACAAAGTTGGGGGCATTCCTGTGATGGGAAGTTTTTGTGTGCATCAGCTTGAACTGGTGGATCCTTGAGTACATTATGCAACATGATAGCGTGGCTATTCGTAAACAAGTCTCGAAAATTGAAGTAGTTCAATTGGTGATTTCGAAACTGAATCAGAGCCAAGCTTTCGAATGCGCCAGAGTAACATTGAAGAGAACATGGCTCTCGTGGTTTAGTAATATTCAGATGACTGATCGACAATTTGACTCGTTGGTAGGCGAAAATTCACCCAATATGAGCAATTGACGAGTGAGAGTGAAACGTAGCGGAAGTAACTAGGCTCCATCGAATAGTTCCATTGGTACAAATTTAGCCCGATATCGCGGTTCTGCAAAAATCAAGGAAGAAATCAATCAAAGTCGAATGAGCACAGCGACAGAGCATTGAATCGAGTTCGCAAAGAATTTGCACATGGCAAGCGCTTCTCCGGGTCGAAAAGTATTCCACACAGCGATTTGGGTCATCTAGCCGAGGACTAAAGATGAAGTAGGTAGATGTATGACTCGTGCGGCAGATGCGACGAAGAGGACGGGGGCTCGAGCTATTTGCATATTTCAATTTGCAGCGCGCCTGGCAAAAAGTGGAGCGGTTAGTTCTTCCATCGCAGTTTTTGAGCCGCAGCTTCTTGCTCAAAGCACGGTTGTCCGCATCCTGCGGGAGTTACTGCTCTGATAACTCTAGCAGGTCCGTGATGCGCGTTTTTCCTCTAGTACCGAGATTTTAACGAGATGCCGTGAGTTTTTATTACAGTTCAGGCGTGAACGAAAACTTTCGTAATATAGACTTCGTAATATAGACCATCATCACGTCGGAGGGATTGCATAATTTTAAAACACGAGCCCTCATGAATACGAAATGACACGATGTAACTACCAACATTTTCAGAGATGAAATTTTCTCAGCTCCTGAGAGGAAAAATTTAGTTAGCAAATATGCCTTGATGTGACTAGCTCACTACTGTTGTCTTGTTAGCCGAATAAAGATCGATTGGTACGATTTCAAAAAACGAATGAGTTTGAGATAGTTCATTTCGCAAAGAGAACTATTGACAGTCAAAAATTCGGTACGAACTTGAATCAAACTATAGTGATCCGTGTTCCGAATACGCTAGTCAGTGCTGCCCGGAAAGTTCGAATTCAGTGACCTACAAATGCATCGATGAAGGCATGAAATTCTCACTGCTCACAGAGTCCGCGTTAGATTCAGGGCGAGGAAGAGATGAAAAATCTCAGCCGATGAATCGCATCCGAGCGCGGGACGCTGCAGACGTATGACCGGGGGCGTTTCGGTGCGAAGTAGAGCGGCCAGCGTGCCTCGAGGCAAACACGACCGCAAAGTGCCTCGAGGGCTCGATCTCGGCGCGCAACGGGCGGCCAGCGCGTGCATCAGTCACGTGGTGCGGGCGGCTCGCGCGAATCCGGGAAATCGACGTCTCGGTCGCGGCGGGAAAGGGCCATCCGTCACCCGGAGTACACCTCGGACGAAGAGAGGCATCGCATCCGGTGCGTATATTGGCCCGAGGGCGCCATCAATCGTGCCTCACCTGCATCCACTGGATCGCTCGAATCGGGGTCGGAGCGGCCCGCGTTCCAGCACTGCGCCCGCAACGGGCGTGCATCGGCTGCAGCTGCGCCGGAGCCGCTCTCGTAATTCAGCATCGGGATCCGCCCCGCTGGCCCACACCCGTATATCCTGCCTCCTCTATTCGCGCTCTCGGTTCGAACGTGCGTGCCGGAGAGCTTTTTTGTGGCGCGTGAATTCGAATCGAGGCTTGCCCTCTTCTCTTTCGGAGCTTCCATTCTGCGCGACCACGGCCTCTTTCGCTATGTGACGCGTAGATGTATAGGCCGCGACGAAGGGGGAGGCGGGGGAGGGCAAGAACGCTGGCGCTGCAATTTTTCACCTCGAGGGTGCGGGACGCCTCGCTCCTCGGCTCGCAAGAGCCAATGCGCCGCCAGCCCGACAATAGCCGACGCGTTTGTGGGTTACCGAGCCACGTACACTCGGTGGCCCGTCCCCGTCCAGCCCCGAGAGCATCGCACTCCCGCAGCTTCCGTACATCGGCGGGCGATGCGGCTCTCGAGCCAAGACATCGCGTCGCTGTCGGGCTGCATCGAAGCGTCGGGTGTGTGTGCTCCAAATGCTGCGAGCTCTTTACCAGTGTTTTTTATCACTTGCAATAAATTCTGATTTTTGAGAACGATGATGCGCACTACAAGTATTTGTGGAAACGAGAAACTCATTTTGTTGCCAATCGTACTCACATCGTTCGGATAGCTCATTTTATCGATCAACTCACTTTCTCACAGAGAGTTCCAATTATTTTGCAGTTCAACAATTTGATTTTAAGCATCGATTTGATCGTTCCCAATAAGTCACGTCGGGAGATAAAACGCATTTCGTCAATAGATTGAATATTTTGTTCACTCATTCTCTTGTAAAGAAGATACATTTGAGCGGTTGTGAACCATAGTGGAATAAGTCCACTATTGACTTTTGAAAAATCAAGTTGGGTCTTTGAATAATGCTAAATACTAAGACGATCAATGCGGAAAATTCCTTCGCCATCATAAGAATTCATCGTTTACCTGATTATATTTGCAAAACTTTCTCCGATGGAACCAACTTTTGATCTCTCAGTTGATAGACAGCCAATGGAAATTTGAAAAATTTGAAATGGGCTTATTGCACTATGGTCGCAGCCGTCCATTTGTCGATCAATTCGATGAGTCAATGACGAATGCCGTTATCAAGCCTGAGGCTTGGCCGTCGTGTCCTCGTAGCCTTACTGTGTGACCGCAAGCTCGATCGTGCATGCAGTCATGGGCGAAAAAGACAGCACTTGAGACGAACGAGCAAGCGGGAGACAGGAACCACCCCCAAGTCCGGTTCTGCGTTTTACTACGCGCGCCCTCGACCATCTACCCAGCGGCGGCGTCCAAGCGCGAAAATCAACTCCGACACGCGAGCCGAGCTATTTACGAGCCGCGCCTCATTAACGCCCCCCTACGCTACTGCAGGAAGCCGCGCAGCTCTCGAGGGCGCAATTTTCCGCCGCATCAGGCCGCGCTCATTAACCCATTTGTCCTGCACCGCGACCAACTCGCGGCTCGCATCCGCCTTGCGGGCCGCTCATTAATCGGCCCTCGTCGATCCATCATCGCGCCCATCCGTCATCCCCCCCCCCTTCCAGCTATCGCTCGCGAATCGTATTTATTGCGCGCGACTCTCGGGCCATCTTTCGACGGAGGATTTACGGCCGCTGCCGCGCGATAAGCCGGCGAATTTTCGCATCGGCGATTTTCGAGAGCAACATAGAGGCAAGCGGCGGCCGAACAATTATTCGAGTGTCAGTCGCGGCCGGCTGGCCACCAACGCGCAGAGGCCAAATTTACGAGCCCGTCGCAGCTGCCGAGCCCCGCGTCACTCGTCCTACGCGAGCTCGTTTCGTTTCGCGACCATTGAACGACACTCGAATTGCGGCCTCCGGCCAACTTTGCTTTTTATAGCGACGCTCGCTACGTAGCTGTATCTATATGACGAGATGGAGCGACGCTGTATGGATTTTTCCCGACTCCCGCGGAGCAAGATTGCGGATACTCCTCTTCGTCTCCTCGTCTCTCTCATCCGAGTTTTGTGCATATTGATGCGCCCCGAGGCTATAATGCACAGCCGATCCTCTATATGTATATTTAGAGGAGCTTCGATTAAATGGAAAGAGCGTGCAAGATGAATATTGAGACGGATATTCCATTATCAAGTCTCGATGCGGCCGCCCGATGCCCGAGTTGCAGCCCCGCTAATTTAAAAAGTTGAACAACGTCCCGCTCTCCGCCAAACTCTGGGCAATATACCGGCATTATGCGAGCCGAAGCGAATCCCCGATCGCATGGCAAACTTGGAGGAAATTTTCGACGAGCTGTGTCCTCTAGATTGAGACTCCGTCTCGATTCTCCTTTTCCGACGAGGCATGGCACTCTTTGTTTCTCATTACGATAATTGTGATACTCATCGATATTCAAACCCTGACTCGATCGTGTCGTCGGGTAAAGAAAGGAAGCTCCCCTCATCAGAACAGAATTCTGCCTGACAACATTTTTATAATGACTGAATCTGATAGTGACTGGATTGCGTTAACTTCATCTGCGACTCCATATCTATGTGTACCTATAAAGAATAAGAAAGCCAGAAAAGGTATCATTTTTTACTAATAGTTGATAAAATAATTGGTATCGTGTGCTGCCACTACTTGGGAAATTTACAGTATCTTTGGCACGCTGGCCAAGATTGAAATTCAGCCCAGGAATTTCTGATGCGGTTTTAAAAAATATGCCTTCCGCTGGCTACCTCGTATCCATTACTCCTTGATCGTGATATTGCGATTGAAGTATTGAGGGTAATTTCACATCTCCAAATAGAATTAACAGCATTGAGGCAATGATTGATTCATAATGAAAGTTCAAGAAAATTTTGTCACCGTCAAATCTGGTTTCGAAAACAACTCTAAATTTTATTAATAAATATACATTTTGTCTTTTGGACTGTTTTATCTTTTATCGGGCGTGAATTAGAAATGTCAATTCACATAACCCATTTCGGTACTGTACACGTCTTTGACGTTGTATCAAAAAACGAAAAAAAAAAAAATGAGGTTTTAGAGTGAAATGGATAAGTGTGAGAAACGATAATAGGGTATTCTCCATCAAATAGAAAGGGATCCTTCGAAGGAAATTGAAGTGTGAAAAATTGCTTTGTCCCCATCATGAGATGGTATAAGGAGATCTTTTTAGATGCTCTGAACAAAGGGCATACTACTGGAGAAAAAATTGAATCCTATGATGAACTGCTGATAGAAAGCACGCAGTTCATCGTACACGAGCAATTCAAGTGATGCATTAATGAAAAACAGTTGTAAATAAGAATTGGTCAGTAATAAGCAATTTTCCATATGATGAATCTTTCCCCTTTTTTGTATTCGGCCAGAACAAATTGACGGGGAAAAACTCGAAGCTTAGATACTTCGAGATCCATGCCCTTACGGAAACTTTTCTTTCGATTGACTGGCTCTTCCATAATTCAAGCTCGTTGTACTGTTTGCCATACTTGCATCGATCGTCGGATAAATTTCCCCAAAGATGAATAGCTGTTTACGTTGGTCCGTGTTGCGACTCAAAGGGTGGGAACGGTGTTGTGGAAAGAATAAAATTGCGCGAGGCACAAAAAATGGGGGATTAACGGCTGCGATGTGCGCTCGATAATCCCCATGGACGACGAGCTGCAGCGATAACAGCTGACGGGGCTCGGTGCAGATGCGCATTTTTCGAGGCGCGAAATCGAATGATTCGAGCGCGAGAGCCGCGTACGCGTGTCTGGCCTATACGCGGCGAGGTCCGTCAGCGGCGATTTCGGCGCGGCAATTTTTGCTCGTCCGCTTGACAAAGCGGTTGTATGGATATATCGAGAGCTCGCGGCGGTGGCCTGCGCGCACAAAGGCCCGCTCTCCCGCGGATTATACGCACTGTCGGCTCCGCGCTGCACCGGCCCCCGATAGCGCCGTTATCTCGATACGCGTGGCGTTATTATTCGCGGCGTTTGCTTTTTGCGAGCCCAAAAGTCGCGGATCCGCCGCTCCGTGTACAGCTCTGCGGTGCTTTTTCGCGGCTACGCGTTGCGGTGGTGGTCGACGAGATCGGGCGATATACACGGGCGATCGCAGCGCACGCGTGACCCGAATTTCGACGTGACTGACGAGCCGCGGGCCCGCGTATTCCTTTTGTTTCGCCAACGCACCGCGCACGCCGGCCACTGATTAACGAGATTGCGATAAATTTGCGATTTATTCGCGCGCGTTACGCGGTATCGAGCCCGTTTCCTCGCGAACGGCCCCGCTGGGGCGGATCGGCGATTGCGGCTCCTATCCGCAAGCGGGGCCGTATATCGGGTGTGAAAACAGCGCCCCGCTCGCGAGCATCGACGTTTCATAGTTATTGCGATATCGTGCTCGCTGCCAGTGTGTACAGGGGAGTCGAGGCATTCGTCATCTCCGGTGCGCGCGATGAGGGCAAAGAAGCTCGCTGCAAATCTAGAGGCAGGTGCTACCTGGATTTCTAATGCTGCACAAGTTTCATTGTCTGAATACTGAACGCGCTATTCTTCATTCAGACGAGTGACCATCGGCAGATTCGAGTCTGACATATTTCATCTTTTAATTCGTCTCAATGAAGTATACACAAACTGCAGTGATATGCTCCGTATCGAATTTTCACAAGGAATTATTCGTGCGTGCCAAAACAACCTTGAAAGTGCTAGCCACGGAGTCGAAGAGCAGATGGCTACTACCAGTGAACATTCAGGAGAGAGAGCGGGAGGTCTGAACTAATCACGCACTGAGCAATGGACCTATACGTTTCAGAGTCTACGAGAAACGTCTATCACTTCAACATCCTCGACTCTTTCCTATCTGAGGATAGAGAAATTGAACAACATTTGCAGATCATGCCAAAACATCACGCCCGATAATGAATAAAGTCATGACCGTACCGGAGGATACAGATTGCAAGTCTGGCATTCTCTCAGTACGCGACGACGATTCGGAAAAGAATCACCAAATAATTTTTTCATTCACAAAATCACAGACTCGTAGCCAATCCATCAAAATTTTCACGTTGATCAAATTTGTATGCACACAGCCGCGCATTCCTCTTCATCCGTCATAATCGTGACAATCGAGTTTCCCGTCTCTTTATATTGCCCTCCTCGAGATTCGTAATTTTTTTGCCCAGATTTGACTCCCAGCGCAGGCGGAAGTGTAGCGCTCGGGTGGTCGCGGGTGGAAAAAAGCAGCGCTGCCTCGTTATTGTTTTAACGAGTGCGGCACGACGACAGCGGGTCGAGGGATTACGAAGCCAATGACATTATTAATGAAGAGCTTTCGTGCTTATCTCGGCGCTGGAATTCGCGCGCTGTCTCCGGATACAAAACCAAGAGCAAGTTGCACGTCCGCCAGAGAGTACATATAGACGGGGACAAGCCGTCGACGTCCCCCTTTTTGCGCGGCCCGCTCCCCCCGAGTAAACTGCGCGTGGACCTCGTGACTCTGCGCTTCCTCGTGTGCCTTTTTTCGCTGCAGCTACGCTCGCGTAATTTACTTTGGGGATTCCTTCGGGTTAAAAAGTTGCTTCGGCGGCAGCAGCCACTCGCCCGGCCTCCCGGTATCTTTTAATTAACCAAACGTCGAGACGTCCTCGTTATAAACATCGGCCGCGGGAGCACCACGTCTCTCTCGTAGCTACGAGTTATCTTCCGGGAAAAGTCGTCTCGTTCATCAGCAGCGAGGTCGGACTTGACCCTTTGAGAGACTTATTCTGCTACGAAGATAGAGAGCCGAGATAACATTTTTTCCAGAACTCGACGAAGAAACTATTCAAATAGCTGCGTCACTGATCCCCCACATATCGATTATTCTTGTCATTGAATTGTCAGTTTTGGTGGTAACATGATATGTTGTGAAATACAGATACACATCCAGACAACTTGCAGCGAATCATGAATTTTTAATTACTGCCCTTTCGCATCATGTCCTGCACAAGAGAAATGAGGTACGAAGACTGGTACACATTAATAAATTCCTGAATTCTCATCCGGCGTCCCTTTGATGCGTTACAATAAACAACAGTGCCAATTAACTCTGAACTTGTGAATGAAAAAGGCAGAGAGGAAAAAGCCCCCACCAATTCCAAAGAGAGCTCGAATTTTTCTTCAATTTGCATATTGTCATATTCTAACTTTTCATATTCGTTAGTAGAATCCAAAATTCCATACATTGAAAGCTTGAAAAAATGCACCAGTATGTACAAGTAAAATCTTAGAAATGTGCAATTAAAAATGTCAAAGAATGCAATTATAAATTTCAAACATCTGCCTATTAAAAAATTCTAAAGATCACAGACGAATCGATTTTCTTATTACATCTTGTAATCACAAACACCTCCATTTTTTTGCAAGTCCTGTACACCTCTCACTCAAGCCATATTTATGGGGAGAAATCGAACTCGCTAGCTCGCCTTGGAATGACTAAACATAACAATTAGTCCTGTCTCTTTGATGTGGGCGTTAAGGATATTGACAAAGACTGCAGACGTTTTGTCCAACAATTCAACTCTTGAGATCGATTTTTCTGGAGCAACTGGAAAAAGCACTCCATTCGAGCAGCGCCACTTCAAATGTACAGACAGCTGCACTTTGCAAAAAAAATACAAACCCACCGAGTATTTATTTTGTATTTAATTCGAGGTCTACGCCGTTGTCAAGCACTGATTGTTCTTTTTTACGATGAAAAACAGAGCTTGGACCTAGAGTAGAGAGCTGAAGTCAGCATCCGAGTTGAGTTAGAAAACAAAAGTGAAAAATGTTCCGGATGAATGTGAAATCCGTGAAAGTACTCTACCAACTACCTTGAAAGAAATTGATGGGCCTGACTTTTTCCTTGCTGATACAATGATGGAGTGATCAAAACAGTACTGGCCACAATTATTACCACTCTGAATTTCTAGTGGAGTTACGTACAATTTATTCCGTGTCTACAAGTCGATTTCGGTGTCCTTTTTTTTACTTTTTCTCAAAAACTCTTCGAATGGAGGGTCTTATCTGGAACCTCGACATCTCAAGAGCATCCCCAATACGAAACCTCTATAACTCGAAGCCTTGAATACCGGTCATCTCGAGGCTTTGAGTTATCACGCGCACATATGAGATGTGTAGCGGTGATGGCGGCGGTGGCGGCGGCGGCGATTATGATGCTCGTTTGGCGGGGGCGCAAATGTGCCGGCTATGCGGGCCGTGCAATGAGAGCGGCGACGCGTCACTGGAAGAGCGACGCGCATGAAAATTGCAAGAGTCCCTTCGTTATGGAAGGCCGTATTTTATGGCCCGCTAACGAGCGTCGCTGCTTCCCCGGCGATAAAGCCTCCTCTGCCTCTCGTCGCAGCGGCTGTATATGCGCACGGATATGGGGATGTATTGCGAGCAATTTTTTATCCCCCTG
>JAPYYZ010001564.1:0-16541 GCA_030522705.1 Eretmocerus eremicus | reverse complement strand
GGAAACGTCCAATCAATCATTCCGCAGCTAGTTGACGGAATCTTGGTCCAGGTACTCAAGGGAATGTTGCTCTGTTCTCAATTCTCTCTCTTCGGAAAGGGCTCTCCTTCGAAATGTGATCGTCGTTGTTAGCTGCTTCCGTTCCGTCCGTTTGCCTTTGTATTTGTCACGCGGTAGGTGGCCCGGAAAGCGTATACCTTCCATATTGAGGATTCCGCAGAAAATTTTCTCACGATAATCGAATACAGAACCATGATAACTAGGCAATTGAGGCAATTCATTTCAAACTGCAGTGATACATGCCAGGAAGCTATGAGTTGTGGTCAGTTACATTTAATTACTCTACTGCTTACTGCTCGTAGAGATATTTCTCTATCCGGAACATTAATGGTGTTCTTGAAAGTGTTCTCTGATGCCATGATCTGGTTTCTGCTATACAGCTGTATAATTATCCCGCTCTTCGTTCCAATCTCGTACAGATCCTCTGAAGTTACTTTTCGAACCACGTCAAGAATATTCCGTGAGTCGCCCTTCCTTCATATCGACATCAGGGACTGGAATCGTAATGTTTGTACCAACAATGAGTTTAAAATATTCGATAATCGAACAATCATTGAAGTTAAATGTAGTCGAAGTCTTAAATGTGATGAATGATCGAAAATAATAGATTTTGCGATGCTACTTAGTTTCTCAATCATTAGGAGGACCTCATTCCAAAAGTAAAAATATTTGCAGGATGAGTGTCAGGCTCTGTACGAATCCCCCTGTATAGGGCTGGCTCACTCAGGAACTGTACAGAGACAGGCTCTGTATAGCTTGGTGATATTATACCGAGCCCGCGGTCCTGGTACAGTTGTTTTGTACGGAGCCAGTCTCTGTACGACTTCTTGTACAGAGTTGACGACTCCGTACAGAGAGGTCTGTACATAGCTCACTCACAAGTAAAGGACCAACCTTGTGGATCACGGATTTGCCTAAAACTCTGGGAATCATCTTGTTTCGATGAGAAGTGAGGATATCCCAGAGGGTTTAGTTCCATAGGCTCTCTGTTCCGAGATACAGCTATGGACATTAGCATTGCTAGTATACATATATATGTGGCCTTCTGATACGGGCCTATAAGGGCAACGCTAATGTCCATAGCTGTATCTCGGAACAGAGAGCCTATTAGCATAAGCCTTCGGGGATATCTTCATTTCTCACCGGAACAAGGTGATTCCCAGAGTTTTGGCCAAATCCGTGATCCACAAGGTTGGTCCTGTACTTGTCAGTACAAAATCACCTGTACAGGGCCCGGAGCTGGAGCCTCCGTACAAAAAATTTGTACAGAGTCTGGCTCCGTACATAACAACTGTACTAGGGCCGGGCTCGACACGATTTCGGGTTAAGTACATAACAGAGAAGAAATTATGGACTTTGAGACCTACGTATTTCGACACGAAGGACCTCTCCTGAGTTTGGATCGAGGTTTGGATTCGCGTTCAGCGACCCAAAATAAGAGGTTGAAATCGAATACTAACTCTTCTCATTAGACAACACTCTTTGTACGTCTGAGTGATTCTTTCGATCTGTTGTCCCCCTTTTACTGCACAATTTCCCTAGAATGATGGTTCATTCAGAACGTTGCACGTCTGACCGATTGCTGATCAAGATCGCGTCAATTAGCATAAAGCCGATCTGGCGGAAAGAAAAGAAGCGGATTATCTCGGATAAAGGCTTCTTTCCCGAGAGGAGGGCGTATATAAATGCTAATGAAGGCAGATTAAACGGGGCCAAGCGAGGCGCGGCAGCGAGAGCGAGTTACGTGCATGTATTCCGTAATTCCGCAACACGGTTCAATCGCTGCTGTTCGCTCCGGTGTAGCTGCTTCCTCTGTCGCTACTCGGCTGCAATACCTGGCGCCTCCCGAAGGTACAGGGCTCGAAGAGAACCTCGGGACGAAACAAGCTTTCGAGAGAGCTTGCACTCGAGCTTAAACACGAGGCGACGCGCCGAAGCTTCGTGCTCTCCACGAGATGAGTGGCTGTTGCGCGGGCCAAAGTTCGATACGAGGCGCAACTTGAGCGCGCCCAACATCAACAAGCCCGCGAGAAGTCGGCACTCGCCTCCGCGTTGAAAGAGGTTACTCTCGTCGCTCGCTCGTCGTCGAGGCTTCTCATCTGCGTACCGCGCGCATAAAGTGAGCCGAGAAGAAATGCAACGCCGCGGAATTTGCATTCTTGGAGCGAAAGGCTAATGGAATTGAATCGACACGCGGCAGGCGCGCCAGAGCTTTTTCGCTACGTATACATAAAGTGACGAAAAGTCTTCGAGCGCTCCGGCGAGCTTATTCACAGTTGCGCGAAAATCTTGGTGCCAATATAAATCAAAGCCTGGTACTTTGACAATCGCAACAATTATTGTGGTATATGGAGCTTGGGAGAACAGCCAGGGTGTTGCGATGCTTGGACATTGTCCTAATTATATACGTATTCTGCCCAAATCTTGACTATTCTGACAACTTTTATTTGCAAGTTGAGATAGATTCTTTCTATATTTGGATTGGGGGAAAATATCACTAAGAACACAACTGATTCTATTTTCCCTGCTTTTTTTGCCAATCATGACACTCCCTAGCGGCGAGCTAGAGAAATTACCTAGGACCTCGTAGAGAAATTGACAACAGAGAGGAACACGGATAAAAAATTCCTTTTCGATAGGGCAGGTTTTACTTAAACATTTCCCCCTGCAGGCTGAACAGTTGTCTTAGAAAATAAATCACCGGGGCAATCGAAAGTGTAGGCTCTTGAAAAAATCCCTACCTGTTATTCTTCATTCTCAGTTTTCTTTTCTATGACCAACGGAAGCTCTATGATTTCTCCAAAACAAACCACTTATGGAGTAGAATCCGAATTACGTCGCAGTTGACGTAACTCTTAACCTATAGTCACGCATTTGTGCTATGAGCGCGAAATAATTTATACCGAGCTGTGAATTGATTCCAGATCACATCGCGGGTGATGTGAGTCTAGAGGTATATCTATAAAGACGCATTGGTGTAATTATATTGTCGATAAACGTAGGATGATCAGCTTCCCGGCCACGAATGCGGCGCGATGCGCGACTAGGTCACGGAGAGCAGGGCGATGCTAGGATGCAGGGCTGTCTGTGTCACTGTGACAGACGCAAAATGAGTTGAATCGATTGAAACAATCTTAGATAAAGTAAGCGAACGTCAATCAACTCTGATAACTTCGATAACTAGGCAAGATCAAATAGAATAGATCCTAGCACTCATAAAATAATGAATTATGACACGGCCAGTCAGAAAATTACTATTCAAATTTTCTGTACCAACTGCGACAAACATATTGTTGAACAAACTTTGAGAAAGGGTGAGAGTTACAATCTCTCTGCGTGTTATTGCGGACTATACGGTTCACAGGAATGACAGATAGGGAAGCTCAACTAAAAGCAGCGTTTGCCAAGATACGGCTGAGAGTGAGGTCCAAGTTTAAATGAAGGAAAGAGATAAACGACGCAAAAACTTCGTATTGGAAAACTTGTGAAAGAATTCCGATACCGCAATGTCCCTCCAGCGCTCGAGCGCGAGAATTTACTAATGGGAGAATGCCATCCATTGTGGGAGAGGACCTCTGCATTTCCATCTGAGATGAAATCGTGACGGTTTTCCATTTGAGATGGCATGATTGTTTGTTGATCAGAGCGACTAGATGTCAAAACGTGAACTTTCGAGAGTCTTTTGGATATCTTTGAGAGTATATCTTGAAGAAAAATCTTGCTAGTTTCGCAGCAAAAATAGCCCAAGAAAAGCATGTGACCAATGAGCCTTTTTAGAGATTGATATGCTTTATATTGGCATTCCATCAGCCATGAGATAGCTTTCCGTTTTCATCAAGACAAATGCCTGGATTCGATCTGACACGAGCCAATTTGATGATCTTGCACGTGTTCTCAACGCCGAACACAACTGTCTTGAACTGTTTCGAAAACTGCATGGGATGCATGAAAAATTGGTAACTTTGGTCACTCTCGCTTATCACACCTCCCCTACTCCCGTAAATCGTCCAAAGTCCTAGTTGGCCGTTGTACCAAACACCCCATCCCACCGACAAGCGGCTACCGAAGCACCGATCGACCACCCCCTTCGAATCCATGGCTCGCGGTAAATCGTATACGCAAGCGGAATAGCCGCAATGCCCGGTGCGCTCGGGGACCAGCCATCAGGTCTCTCGTCGCGTTAAATTACACGCTGCGTTGAGCGCGGAGCTTGCACTCTGAGCCACTGCAGCCGAGACAGGCACGCGCTCCGGCCGCAATTGGTGCGCGCGGCGGGGACCATTGCCGGCAGGGCAGCCGCTGGATAAAGCTCCCCGAGACAATTTTGGCGGCTCCGCGCTCCGTACACCACGGCCCTTCTCGCAGCTTCGCGGCGAGATTTATCGTTGCACTCGCGCGCTCGCAATGATATCTCACGTGGATAGAACCGGCGCTCCCAGTGTCTCGAGCGGTAATGCCAGACTTGGGGAGCTTTGGTCTTTCACAGACGCTTCAGCGCTGCAAGCTCTCAGGCTTCATTTTCTTGGAGGACACTGAAGAGACTGCTCTGGAGGATGACTTTGCAGAGGACTTGAGACGTGTACTATAATTTTGAGGAGGTCGGCCCCGAGCGCTACGATAGTGGATAGAGCGACGATGACACGGAAACGGGATGATTTTGACATTTTGGAAACTCAAGTCTGCATTCTGGAAATTTCAAGCAGGTTGAGGATTAGGAATAATTGAATTCAAATGACGTGCAGAAGAAATTTATAATTTGAGTCAAAGAAAGGCCAAACAAAGGGAAACAGGCAAAGCTTAAAATTTCCCCTGATAGGTCGATACTTGTTTGGGGTGCAAGAGGGATAACGAGTTCAAATGGGCCAGTTATATTCAAAATCTCATTGGATATCCTATTATCCTTTGGAAAGAAGAAGAAATCCATAGGATGGCGGAGCATCTACACCCGGAGAAAATCGCTCGAGTGACACACACACACACACACACACACACACACACACACACACACTCTCTCTCTCTCTCTCTCTCTCAGCGCTTGACTGCTGGTTGGTTCGTCGTAACTGGGAGATTGAAAACAAATAGGTCGGAAGAATACGGTGAACGAGTTCGATCCAACGAGCCAATTCTTGAAGAGGAAATTCAATCACTTCACAGTTGGATTTAGCATATGGATCTGACGACTATGTCCCCCGAGAATATCGGGCAGAGTGCCGTATTTATTCAAGAAGGATTATTATAATCCTTAGAATCATAGCATTAAAAACGAGCGAGATCGATTGGGACATATAGTCACTCATCAACTGTAGTGAAATATTGCTACGCGCTTCGTTCAACAGTCATACTTAGTCTTAGTATTTTACGTACTCAAATGATGAAAGAAGTCTTTTCGTCCCTCTAAAGCATCGTCGTGCTTCCCACTTGACCCCCAAGGCATCCGGTATGAAAATATTTGTTCATTTTTCACGAAATTTCAAGTGGATGAAAGTGAGGAATAAAGTGAGATGGGAGATTTGAGGTACAATTATCTAGAACAGTTCCAAACTTCGATTTTTATCACTGATATCTCAGAAATACGCACACCGAAAGTCACGATAAAGTCAGCAAGAAAAACTTCGCGACAGGTCGACGTCTTCGAGCGTAAATGAGTTGAGAGAACTATTTATGAATGTTTTTAGACAGGAATTCAGACGTCTTCAATAGCCGGCAATACGTGGACGTATCTATCGCACAGAAATTGATGAGAATACATCGTATATATGCCGTAAGATGCGGTGATGGACGCGTCAGTGGTAACAGTCAGATTTGGTCAGACAACACGCGACCTGAACAGTAACATCATAATTTTTTCTCGCGCACTCACGATCATGGAATTGTATTCAATGACTACTGACAGAAGTCATTCAGCATCAAATATATTAACACCGGTATTATTTGGGAGGTTCCTGACGAAAATGGCGAAAAACGACTTCTGAAAATGCCAAAAAATATACTTTAATTTTAATGCTACCGGCATTTGTCCGCGTTAGGCATAATATCACTCAAAATTCAAGTCATTCATAGGGATGATCTCAGATTGAAAGGTCGGCGACAATGGTTTTTGGAACAGAGTCCAAGCCTACCAATCATCACTACAGAAAAGTTCGAAAAAATTAATTACGTCACTTCGGATGGAAACCCGCCAATTGTCCGTCAACAAAAGCCACCAAATCTAAGCGATCAGGCCTGTTCTGATGGTAACGATATGTCCTGATATTGGGCATACGAATCGGACTGAGAACCTTCATTTCCATTACCATGGCGATAACAGAGATGATTGAAATGAGACTCGCAGATCTGCTCTCGTCTCCCATCGTCGAGAAGCAATCATCAACCCCCCAGCTGTCCGACCATGCAGCAGGCGTGCGGTCCGAACTCGACGCGCAGAACCTGGCTCGTGAGACTCGGGTCACGATTGCCTGTCTAGGCGAGCGATTAGCCTAGCCTCGGATCGCACGTCGCGCAGCGGAGAGCCCCGAAGACCCATGCGGCCAGCGTTGCGTAGCTCGGTCTATTCCGGCGCGGTCGCACCCTTGATAGATCGCCCCGAGTGTATTGGCGCACGTCGCTCGGTGGAGCTAGACCGAGTCGCTTCGGCATACATGAGGTGTCACGAGATTCTCTGTCGAGGTGCAAATGTACTCGCGAATGCGGATTCACGCTTGTGAATTCCGTGAATCGTCCAACTGGAGGAGGATCAATTGAGAGATACTGTTCCGGTATCTGCTTGGATTGCTTGGGATCAGAACTCATATGTTCACGTGCGTGATGGATCGACATAGATGATAAATTGAGCGATGTAGAATGGTGACGCTGCCTACGCTAATACAGTACGGTTTCCTCCCCAACATTTTATTAGCCTCCCAAAGTTCTTTGACGTGTTCGATATGTTGAAAGATGACCCGATCCACAATTTTCAAGTTGAAAATTTCTTTTTCCTCGGATTAGGGCCAATATATATCACGATTATATAGGTGATTTTACCGGGAAACTTGGGGAATCAAGATTCTCACATAACCTTAGAAAACCATAATTTCTCGAAAATGTCCGGATCTGATTATGAGAGTGCACTAGCTTCAGATTCACTGGGTCGCTCTGAGTTCAAATCTAAAGTCCGTAATATCCCAACTTATCATTTTTCTTACATAACCTCGAAAAACTATGATTTGATGAGATTGCTTCAAGTTAGGATCGTGCAAGTGCTCCTCAGAGGTAGGTGACATTACGAACACAAATATTCGTCACACTACGAAGTGCTGGTAGGATTCCTGAACTAGTACGAGAGTGACGAGAATAACCGAAGTCGACTGCCGGTGCTGGCCCTCTTTGATGAAACAGATATCTTTATTATCTTCTTGCGGACCAACCTAACGGCTTCTTGGTGGTCACTATTAGCGGGGAGAGATTGACGAATTTGGTTGGCTATGAGGTCAGCCGATCATCTCTTCTTGATTTCAAACTTAAGTTAGGTAACTTCAGACTGTGTGACTCGAATTACTGGAGTTTTTAGGGTTACATTAAAAATCTGACTTGGTGGGGTGAGACAGACTCCAGATGTGAACTCAACTATCCCTTGAAAATGAACCAGTGTTCTTTGATCACTAGATCCGGATATTTCCATTGAATCGTGATCCTTTGAGGTTAAGCCAGAATTCTGACCTCAAGAGTTCTCATCAAATCAGCGACCCAAAAAGCATAAGGCTAGTGTGGTCTGCATACCAAGTCCGAACATTTCCATCAAATCATGGTTTTTTGAGATTATGTCGAAATTCATCGTGCTGGGACCAAACCGATCCCAGATTCTGATTCAGTGACCCCGAAAACTTGAGAATAGCACAGACAGGCTATCAGGTCCGAAATTTTTTCTGTGTGGCTGTGAGATATTTGTTCAAGATCATAAGAGTTATACTTGTTGTTAGCACGGTCATTTTGTATCCTTCATCCATGAACATTGACCCCATTCCAGTCATACCGACATTCTGCAAAAGTCCTCACTTCTCCGGCAACGCTATATTTGGTTTTACCTGCTGACCGAGGTATGTTGAGCGCAGCGTGAAATAGCGCAGCTCACTCGCTCGCGAATGTGAAATCTCGCGTTTTCTTTATGACACGTGACACGCTTTGGCTTCCCAGATCTCGCTGCGAGCTTTTTCGTATCCATAAAAAACGCGCGTTGGCCGGCACCTTTTTTCATTTTGCTCTGCAGTCTGGAAAATGTTTCGGGAAGCAATTTACATTCATAGCCCCCGATAGAAAACGAGCGACGCGCGTATTGCTGAAAGTGAGCGACCGTTGGCACCGCCCAACTGATGTGATATACTCGCGTATAATACTTGGAGTGTATCTGCGATTGCTTTCTTCTACAAGGATAATTGTCAATTATCAACTACTTAACTGAACAGAACAGTAATATCACAAATGTTTCAAGTTGTTATACTCGAGGAATTTTTTGACAGCACAACTCAAAATGAAAATGACTGTTGGAACGTCGATTGATTGAGAATTATTATTTGAAGGCAGTTCAATCTAAGTATTTATTCTTCTCTTCAGTATCAAAAACCTCGATTAGTGGTTTGACTTGAAAAACACCACACACAGATTGACGGAGTGCTGTACTGTCAGACGAACTACTCGTTCTGGATCACAATATTGTATTTTTTTGTACACTAAGAATCGATCTCAGTAAGATTTCATGCCTTTTTTTCTGTGCAGGATTGTGAAAATATTTTGAATATTCAAAATCCGCATTACTGAAAACAAGGCTGATATACTCGATAACTCTGATGGAAACCGGAAGCAGTGGTGATTCGTAGTCGTTCTAAATTTTCGTAATCTACAGACGCCAGCAATGAATTTCAAATTCCACTCGGTTTACAAAAATTCTCTCTATACCACAATCGGGAACCCAAGAGGATAGTTCACTCTTTGAAGATAAAATATTCCATATGAATTCTGGATGCGATGAAAATAGTCCTGTCACGGAAGACTACAGATATCTGTTCTTGAATCATATATCCGTGTATCAACCTCATTTTCCATTCAGACGGTTTGTGAGTGAGATTATTGAAAGGGCTAGCGAATGGCAAAGAAGGCGAGACAGCGAGCAATCGCCTGCATTATGCTCCTCGTCGAGAGTCAAAACGAACAATCAGCCACTTAGCCCGTTAATAGAATGAGACGGAAAGTTGCGCGCGATACGCTATCTAACAAAAGAGTCTTCGTCAACTGGCTTGCCCAAGAGTGTAAAACGACTCATCAAGTCATTAATCTCCGTCAATTTCTTTTCTTCTGTCATCAAGGATGGATAGTCTTTGATAATTCCGAGTACAGCGCTACCCGGCCCCAAGAGTCCACGTGGAAATCGCCTTGGAAATTTCACGTGGGATTCCCCCTGCAATTCTTTGTAGATTCCCCGTGGAATCCTACACTGTAAAAAGGTGGTTGAAAATTCAACAAGGAGTGTCAACCACTGGTTGAAGTTTCTTCGTTAAACACTGGTTGCATTTTCGACCACTGTTTGAATTCTTTTGTCAACCACTGGTTGAATTTTCCATGACGTCGGTGACATTTCACCACGGTGTTTGAATACTTATCGAGGACGGGAAAAGTAAAACTCGCGTAGCACTCGAAGTGCACCCAAGGCGAGTATGTGCAACCAATGGCTGGTAATTCTACCAGTGGTTGACGAAAAAACTTTTACCAGTGGTTGAAGCTTCTAACCAAAATTTTTTACAGGGTCGGGAAAATTCCTACGTGTCATTTCTAAACTTTTTCCGAGGAATTCCACGAGGAACCCACGTGGAATTTCCACGCGGACTCCTGAGATCGGGTATGTGTCACTTGCTTCAGGCACTCGGATTGGGAAACCAGCCATTCATTCTCGAAATGGCCGTGTAAGCTCGTAACAATTATACCCAATCCCAAGAGTCCACATGAAAAACCCCCATGGAAATTCCTCTAGGAATCGATGGAATTTGCACAGCGATTTCCACGTAGACTCTTGAGGTCGGGTAGGCACTCTGCCATTCAGAGGGCTCATAATCGCCTCTTAAAACATCAAGCTACAGCCAAACGGACGGAAAAATATATTTCTGTCTTGTGCACGAACGCCCACATCGGGCACTAAGATAGTTCATTCTCCGCGGGTGAGCGTGTGGGAGATAAGTCCTCAGTGCCTGAAATTAGCGAGTATAAGGCGGATAATTTTTTACCATCAGAACCCTCAAATCACGATCAAATGCGGCAATTTCAGGGTAAAACAGTGAAAATAATATGTCTTTCAGAAAAAGCTCACTTTTGAGGAGAGGACCCGCCCTCGGGGCTCGGGGCACAATTTACATTCTGGAACCAAAACAAAGTACCCATGTTTCTTTTTTTCCAGTCTGGACTAATGGAGTCCAGTTTATCTGTATAGACTCATGGTGTCAAAACGTACATATAAATATCTTTGCAATGCCCGAGTTTCTGCCTGAAACATTGTTGGAGAGGCTCAATGGACTAAACAAAAAATACGAGCATCTTTTTTCAATTTGAAGAATGCGTCAAAAAATTTCAAGCAAAATTGGTCTCCCGGGGGTTGGATCCTTTCCTTATTAGGTGTACAATCTCAAGTAGTATGTATTTTCAAGCATCTGATGTTGAACGCTAGGCTAATGAATGAATTCATTAGCAATATTGAAGAAAAAATGGTGAGACTGGGATAAGAGAAGCCAAAGGCTCTGAACTTCATCCAAACTTTCTACACGATGAGGTCTTCTGAAAAGTTTGAAAATTAGGGGGCTAAATGCAGATAAACAACACGGTCCTCGCTCTAAAGATACTTTCGGAGAAGCCGTCTCGAACTCGTGGGTCCGCCCCCAAATTACGTTAGGGGTGGAACTAATAAGCGGGAAAACACTCGAGCGTCAAATTATACCAAAAAATATACCCAAGCCTGCCGGCGCGAGTACACTAATGCCTTGAATTCCCTAATTACCGCTCGCAGTTCGGGATGCCTGCGCAAGCTCGAGGCGAGGATCAGAGAACCAGAGCAACACTCAATCCCTGCAGTACTCCAGGATAGGCAAACTCGAGCAGCGGTGCGCGCCCAACTTTGCCCCAACTCCGTGGAAGCGAGACTCGCAACGCCCGGACTGACTCGGGACGAGCAGCATGAAAATTACTCCGACTCCATTTTAAATTAATTTTTCAAACAATAAGGGATCCTCTACAGTCCGGAGCAGAGCATTCGAAGAAACCGAGAGGGCCAATGCGTATTGCGGCGCTGAAAGAGATGCGAGTGCAAGAGTACGGCTTTCTACATAGAGCGGTACGCGCTATCTCGTGTATAATGCGACGTTGACCCGCGCATGAAAAATGCCGAGGCGAAAGGCCCGACGCTCAAATTAAATACAAGCTTTGGAAGAGAGAGAGAGACGAGTCGGCGGGGCGGACGCGAGCGAGCCAAGTTTTAATTACTCGGAGCGACTGCTCTCTTTTCGTCTCGCTGTTTTGTAGCCTATGATTATACACGGAGCTTCTTCCATCGGAACCCCGATCCGTTTCCCCGCGCTTACTCTGTCTCTCGTTTTCTGAGTCTTGGACAATTTCATCTGCCGAGGGAACTGAGCATTTTGGGACCAATTGTGCCGTTCACTCACGAAATTAGCCGCGATTCGTTCAAAACTCAGAAAAAATTTCTTGACACAGCTACAGCGGCACATTGATGATTACATTTCTAAACGTCTAAGATCACGTTATAATCAAAATTGCGGGCATAATATATCAGGTTGTCATCCTCCTGTATGATCGATTAGAATAATACATATGGCTCATATATTCAAGTTATTAAGTGGACCCAGATCTAATGACTCCATGATATGAGAATAGTATTTTATGACCGCGCACGTGGACGGGTAGTTTTGTACGAAGGAAAGTTTGTCACTTGAGCGAATTGAGTGTTACAAGTCCTTCGTACCAAAACTACCCCTCCGCACGCGGTTTCATACGATATTTTATATTTCGAATACCTAAAAATCATATCCAACGTTGCGATTTGTAGGTGTTGAATAATATCGTATGAAACCGGGTGCAGAGGGGTATTTTGGTACACAGGATTTACACTCACTTCGCTCGTGTCCTAAACTGTTAGTCATACAAAACCTTCCGCCCACGTGCTGCGTCATGAAATTGAGATTGCGCATGGATCGGTAACTTTCACTCACAGATTGTCAAAAAATATAGTTTGATACACGGGCGTAAAACCTATTTTTCACGCCCTTGTATCGAAATGTCACCTTGTCAAAACATTACGTTTCGATACAAGGGCATAAAAACTTTTTTTCGCATCCGAGCAACGGGTTCCCGGACCGAGCCACAGCCCAGGGTCGGAATTATCATGAGGATTTTAAAAGTAGGTTCTACGCCCGTGTATCGAACTACATTTTTTAACAATCTGAGAGTAGAATTTGCCAAATTGTATGCAAAGTCAACTTTTACGCCCAGAATCTCAAAAAATATCAAGCAGAAAGGGATGCATCTCCTTCAAAGGCAGGTTTAGAAACCGAATATGAAATCGCGAGTTCGTGATGAGGAAACGAAACTAGGAGTACCAGATATAGTGACAGAGAAGGGAGCGATCGACACCCAGAACGTACTCGGACGGAAAAAGCTGGTGGCGGTCTCAGTTGAGCTGCTATAAACCTTATGAGAAATCAATTGGAAACAGATCTTTAAAAGGTGAAGTATCATAAGCTAATAGGTATCCGGCTTTGTGTAGAGACTACGGCTACGAGTCGCACCATGGAATTTAGAACCTGAGCCAATCTTCCTCAAATCTTTGCTCATTTGAAATGGACTGTAAGTAGCTTACGAAACTGAGGTCTGGCGGCAAAAATTCAATAGGGCAGAACGACGCGAGGAATACATTTTGTAGAGAGCAAATCAGGCTTTACGGCGTAAAGCCCAAAATAACAAGCCCACTAGATTATAACAAAGCTCATTCAGAGACGGGGAGGCGGAATGCGTGCTGAGGAGATAAAGTAGCAACACACCTGCACCGTAAGTACAACCAACACCCGCACCGAGGAGCGGAAAACGGACTAGGAACTCGCTTTCCACGCATAGAGTACGAACATGCATAAGTATATGCACACGAGAGCCCTCGTAAGTACGAGGAATACATAAGATCGTTATGGGCAGTCGGAGCCTCAGCCGCGGCGGAGGCCGGGTCAGAGCTATATCGGAAGGGCGGAGAGTGTGTGTGTGTGTGAGAGAGAGAGAGAGAGAGAGAGAGAGAGAGAAAATCATCTCGTTACGAGCAGGGAGCCACAAATGCAAATCGGCCATGAATAATACAGAGGCGGGATATATTCACGGCTAATGATGAGCGAGCCCCCGGTTTGCATTCGTTTGCGAGCGTATGCGTTTGCGCCCCGAAAATTTGCAACGCCAAGTCCCGCGCTTTCACGTCAACTCTCTTCCAGACGAAGAGAAGGTGGTGACGATTCCACTGAGCTGATTGGGATGCACGGGGGCTCTAGGGCAAGTATCGATGAGATGCAGAATCAATATTGAGCGGGTAGCGTTCACGACGTGGCTCTGTTTAAAACGGAAGTAAACTTGGAGAACATTTCGGCAGTCACTCTAGTCATTCACGATAAATTTTAACAGGAACATGAGCGACATAGCAGACTTGAAGTCCAAAAATGATGGTCGTGAGACCAAGCAAACTCTGCTAATCAGACATGCATGATGAATTCTATATCAACTTGTAGGGTTTCTACATGAGTTATAAGACGTCCCATTGTATCAAGTCTCCTATCCGATTGCAGCCATGAGCTTATTAACTGATGTATAGAATTTCATGATTAGGAGAACAAGACCACCTCACGACAAGTCTAAAATATCTCAAACTCACTTCACTCAATGGTAAAGGAACAGGTTTCTGAAGATTGTAATGTTTCTGGCAACAAACATATGGTTTGCCAACGAGACGGTTGAAATTACCTTCAAACACGAATTCAATGGTGGATAACGATCGAAGCAATGATGCAACCCAGGAGTATCAATAATCGCAAAATGTCTTTCTCAATTCTGCAATCCTGGTTAGAGCTAACCCAGCGACTTTATAGTTAGAACTCAGATGCTGTTAATTGACTTAAATGATGTTTTATAATCTCGTCCTGCTAGGTCTTGGGTGCTACCAAGATGCATAACGCATTTTCAACCCCTTTTCGAGGTTATTTTGCGGGACCTACAGTTTTAGGTAGGTTCTGAAGTACCGAAGCCAGCGAAATGGCACTTGTGAAAATTTAGAGTGGTGCCGGCCGGAATCAAACCCTGACCTTCTGCGTTGAAGGCGAGGACCTTATCCACTAGGTCGCGGTGGCTTCAAAAGTTAGAATCCTGATGATAGTAACCATTTGATATGCAATTACAGCAGCGTTCGCCGAATGGCAAAGTTTAGATTTAAAAAAATTTTTTTTCAGCATTCTAGCAAACAACAAATCAACTGAGATCTAGCAAGCAGTTGGACCGTGACATCGTGTTGATGTCACTTCGTTGAGTCTCCAGCTACGTAGAAATCACTGTGAGTGACATCCTCAAGAGACATTGCAATTCCACTTTTTTCGGAAAAGCGTCCACAACTGCTCCGATAGGTGGACAATTACAACTTCTAGTGTCAGTTACAGAGCGCCAGAATAAACTCGCAAGCCGTTACAAAAGGATGAGGAGCGTTAGCGTTAACGGCACCCACGACGAGGCTGCTGCGTAGCACAAGCAACTTTTAGACGAAAAGCTGCTTGATGCGGCCGCCGCGCCTGCGGGCTCAAACTTCTCGCACGTGTGAACGAACAGTTTGGATGATGAGTTGTTCGCGGTCCAGCAGAAACGAACGACCGATTGGCAATTCTGAAAGCCGTTCAGCGCTAATTTACCCTGACGACTGCTTGATGTGGGTCCATGAGCTGGAGTGTTTTGAGCGATGAGTTCGAGTCGGATAGAGAGAGCACGGTTCCTGGTTTCGAAATGTTGCTCGGAACTTATCCAAGTTTATCAGCTAGGCATTTCGAGTTTCGTATGGTTTCAATGACACTATATCTCGATGTTAAACTCCGATGCGTGGATGAGAATTTAGACTGTTAATTTGAACACGTAATTTAAGAGAGGAGACTTTCAATTTGTGGAGGAGAACATGAATGTTAAGGGGAACTTTACTGAATCTATAAGACTAGAGAAAAAGCGCAATTCTAATTAGTATCAAATGGCTATCTCAAAATTTCTTGCTTTTGCGGTGAGATCGCAAAAAGAAAGTTCACTGAAATACGACCCGGCCAAACTAATTATCAAAGCTTGTGAATTTTCAAAGTTTTGGAGGATACAGAAGGAAAGTTACGAAACGAGTATGGTTATGACCACGCCTGACCAGACCGCAGCAGCAGCTGTTGTGCTATTAAATAGCAGTCTCTTAGCCGTTCATTGGAGGAATGGCGTTCGCAGCAGCAGCACCGAGGACGAAGCAGCTTGCCTCGAAAAAGTGTGGGATAGATTCGAAAAAAGCGAATTGAAATTCGAAAAGCAACATAAGCGTACCCAACTTGCCACAATATACGATTCTCAGAGAGACGCACTCGCAAACTTTGCCGCGTATTTTTCCCAAGTTCAAGTCGTTAGAAATAGAGGAAGTAAGTGATTTGGACAGGGCCAGAACTATTTGTGCATTTGATATCGGGATGTAAGTGCAAACCCTTTCACACAAAAGATCATTCTAGCTCCATCAATGCGATGCAGTTACTTCAAAAGCTAGTGCGTCAATACTAGAAAAAACTGCAATTTTCAATAATGAAGGCTGCCGCATTCAATTGATTCAACGCTCACCTAATCATGGGATTTCATACAATCCAACTGAGATTTTTCAGTGAGTTTTTATGGCCTTTCATTTATATAATCAAGTTATAAAAGTATGGAAAAATCTCCATTCTGTGCGTATATGAGAGAACGTTTTGATTGAATAGATATCGGCCTTGAATGATCAACCATTCGATGCTTCAGCTGTAAATCGGATGTAATTCAATCCATTGTTGATCAATCTTGATCAAATGTTATATGGGTCGTTAGTTGAGAGTCCATAATTAACGGAATGAATTGTGAACCCAATCTAACTCGGCTTGGAGACGAGTCAGCGGAGAATCGTGAAGCTGCCGAGAAGAAAATCAGCGAAAATCGACTCCCTCGACTAATACGTAAGATCGATAGCTCACGAGCTGCAGATAGTGATCTGATCGTTCTAAGCTTCTAGAAATTATTTTTCACCACGCTAACCTCAAAATCGGACATTTCTCCCCTTTTTGCGGCTCTCGTGGTGGAAAATATCACATCACTTCCGGCGGAAGAGCTCGTCCGGGCCCTTAGGGCATGTCTCCCTCGCTGCGCTCGGTCGACAACACGTCCTACGGCCCGAACTC
>JAPYYZ010001563.1:0-25339 GCA_030522705.1 Eretmocerus eremicus | reverse complement strand
GTATACGCGAACCGGGCGGAAATGCGGGCTATCCCGGACCTCGCACATGCTCCCCTCGGCTGCGCCTCGGGGGCAACCCATGCGAGGCCCGCAATAGCCTTCTTTCCGTCCTTGTTGCGTAATATACTATGACTTTAAGCTTGATATTAGTGCGTTTCGCCTTTCCTTGCAGGGGGGCGGAGGATCTTATCAAGGTTCATCCTCGACGCCCTGGCTTGAGTGGCCGAGTGCCCGAGACTTTGATCGGCCTTGTATCCGACTTAGAATACGAGGAGTTTTTAAAGGTACACTCGTTGAAATGACTTGTGTCTCCAGCAGATTTGCTGTGTATACATTAGCTCGCCAGGGTCGAGAAATTATACGCAATAAGTGTTGCACTTACTTGCAGAATAGGGTAGGCATCTTTCTCCGAGTTATCGAGGACTTTCCTGGCATCTATCCAGACCCTGGGTTTGCCATCTTTTATCTTAACTATCACAACTCCTGAACTTCATGGGCTTTCTGACGGACGTACTCCATTTTCCAACATCTTGTCCAGCTCCTGATTCATTATCTCTTGTTCTTCTGAATTGCAAGGCCTATGCTTCTGTCTTATCAGCATGCTGCTTTCCGACCGTATTTCATGTGCGCTCAAAGGCGTGACATCCCTAATCCCTGCAAATTCTCTTCGTCAATGATTTCCTGTAATCTTCCCTTCTCGACCGTAGGCAAAACTGCTAGTCCCTTGAAACTCATAACGGTGCAGATATTCAGGCTATCACCGTATCTTTAGCTTAATTCCTGTCCGTTCAAAATAATTCTCATTTTTAGCCGGTGAAGTATAAGCATTCCGAGGGTAACGTCACAAGCGAGCGTTTTCATGACGGAGAGTTCATGATGAATTTCCGCCTCCGAGGATGTCTATTTTCTCCGCTATTTGTCCTTTCAGGGTGGTCGCCGAGCCATCAGCTAAGCCAGCTGAGTGGTGATCGTTTATGTGTGTCCATTCTTCATCTACGCAAGCTTTCCTGTCTTTGCATTCACAAACAAATTGCCTGGCCCTGGGTCGACGAGAGCAAGAAATCTCTAGTACAATATTGGGAATCACCGCTGTAGTCTGTGTTGCGCGTGTTCAGGTGCAAATTGAACAAAACATGGCGTCGAGGAGGGTGGTGAAATGCATTGGGAACATAGGGATCACCGCTCAAACCGAGGCTCAAACTTGCTCAAACTCGCTGGTACATATGCCCGCTGACTCGTTGGGTATATCTACCGGTACCTGTCTCGATTTCGAGATGATTGATGGTATAGTTTGGTGGATCAAACCCCCCAAAATAGCTTAATTAGTGAGGATCGAAGCGGCTCCCATATAGCCCAATATGATGCAGTACCCTCCTCGACGCCAATGTTTTCTTCAAATTGCGCCTGAACACACGCAACGCCGGCTACAGTGATGATTCCCAAATCTTGCTTCGACGTAGTATCTTGGCTCATCTGGGGCCGGTTTGATTGTACTCCCTTGTCGTTTCTCGGTCTTGGGCATTGGCAGTCGCGGTCGAAGATTTCCACCAACCGCTTGATCGATGAGACAGCTGATTTTCCGAACGATGATCTGTGGCCGATGTTTCTGATATTGTGACGGGTATTCTTTTGGGAATACCCTACAAAGCTCACCTGGGCGCTGCATGTCGAGTTTTACGAAAATCTCGCAACAGTATTAAGAACTGACGTCCTTTTTGCTCCTTACTGAATGGATGAATGAATAGTTTATTCCAGACTAAGGTCTCTTGGGCCTACATAGTCCTCGCAGTTCAACACGATGCACTTCGAGAGATATGTGAGCTCATGAAACAGGCCAGGGTTTACCTGGGGCCATGACATTTACATTTGAACCTCAAATCTACTACAATAAGGAGAAATTATAATTAAAACCAATATAATTACGGCTTGGTACGGGAAGACTCACTCGATAAAAGCAGGACTAATATCACAAAACGCCTTACATGTGTGGGTGACCACTCATCTAGATTAGAGGCCCAATTTTCGGAGCAGTAGGCCCGACATCCGCCTCATTTTATTAAAAAATTCTCTAACAAATATTCTTCCAATGAACATTTGAAACATGGCATACTCCTGAGAGACTTAATCGATTTGGGATGTTTATTCCACTCGCGACAAGCAAAGATTGAGGATGTATTCTTAAAAGCAACCATACGAGCCCTTTTTTCTTCCAAATCTAAGTCACATCGTCTTTTCGAACCAGCTCGGTAGGCAGGATAAAATTCAAACTTTCCGAAGAGATACGAAGGCTCTTTGAATAGGAGAATCTTGGCGACTAGATTCAAAACTAGATGGTCGCGTCTTTGGATGAAGGGGAGAATCTTGTAGGATTCATAAGCCGGAGTGACATGATCTGATCTCCTATTTCCCGAGGCGTACCGTAACGCTGCGTTTTTGCATCTATTTAACTTAGTTGTTAGCATTACTAATAAGTCAGTGAGGAGGCCAGCGCAGTAATCAAGGTTTGGAAAGACTAGAGATTTCACTAAGACTAACTTTGCATCGCGTGGGATATGGTCAGGACATTTTCTCAGCTTTGAGAGAGCAGCGAATGATTTTTCCACTATCGCATTGCAATGAATGTCCATCAAAATCCCACTGTCCAATCGACCGCCTAAAATTTTGAAAGAGTCGCTAAAAGGTATACTTTGACCATTGATCACGGGGCTTGATGGAGGAGAGGTTCCGGAGACTCTTTACAAATGCTTGAGTTCCAAACCAGCAGGCTTTTGTTTTTGTCTCGTCCATCCCTTTTAGCAAACGATGCAATGTGCTCGAGATCTTTATTAACTTCACGCACGATCTCTCCTGTGTCTTTGACATGCCCGCTATAGTGTAAGGGCAAATCCCAAAATTCAGGCCGATTTCTTGAAAAACGTTCATTTTCCAAAATTGAAATATATTGCTTTTGAGCACATATTTTACCATGAATGGCCGAAAAAATGTGAAAACTTACTCGTTTTGATAATTTCGTCCTGTTTTCTGTCTACCATCGTCGCGGCAAAGTCACCAAATGAGTCACAAGATCATTGTCATACCTTCTGAGCTCATTCGCATCAAAATATGTGCTCTAGAGCAGTGTGCCTCGATGTTACGGGGAGAAATGAAAATTTGCGAAATTTGCCAAATGTGCGAGATTTGCTCTTGGAGACTATAGCAATGAACCCGGCGACTTTTAGGAGTATGTTTTGCGTTAAATCATCGTTCACGATTGGATCTAGTGGATTATCGATCTTATTGTTTGTGTGCCTCCCGAAAAACCGCTTTCTCAGGTCGAGTTTTGCGGAGACATTATTCATTGTTCTTCTTCTCAATTCAAGAGGCCATGAGGCACACTAGCCACAGAGCACTAAATTTCAAGCTCTTTTCATGTAGAATGAGATGATCATCTTTCAGAATGACGATTTTTTCAACGCCGTGACTATGTTGCTAGTTACGAGACGGAGATAATAAATTCTAGCAAATCTTTGTACGCGGCGAGGAAGTGTCATAACTTTGTTTTATATCACTCTAACATAAAAATCGCAACTTTGGACATGATTCTTAGATATTCGGGCTATAAATTATAGTATGAAACCGCGTGCGGAGGGGTAGTTTTGATACGAGGGACTTGTAACTCTCGCTTCGCTCGTGTCACAAACAGTCCTTCGTACAAAACTACCCGTCCAAGTGCGGTGTCATAAGTTACTATCATTCACAGGTACAGTTTTGGGCGAAAATTATAAGATCAATCAACGTGTTCTGAAGTTATCATCGAATTTTCAGACTGATTGGGTAATCGCCTCCAACGTTATCGGTTAAACCTAGCGACTACTCGTTTTAAGCTAAAGGTAAAAAGTCGATTTTGCCCTTGAAATTTGCGTATCTTCAATCGCTTCCCGTATAAAAATGGATGCTACATGAGCACGCGTGATAGTGTACCAGTTGCGGTACATGTCCACGCGTGATCGTGTGTATACACTCCTCATCAATGATTATGCGTGACGACACGGAACCATAAGTGGGATAAATTTCATCATCATCCGTCTTAATGACGGGTAGATAACGTATTTGCATGGTTCTACTTGCGCCCGCGAATAGGAGATCCGAAGAATGAGACCATGGAATCTCATGGGATGTCTTCCACTCATAGTCTTGGGTGGTCACGCATGATGGTCCGCATGAATTGTGAAATATTTGCGCTGGTTATGTATTACAGCGTCCAATAGGTCAGCTAAACAATGTGTCCCGAATTTTGGGACTTGCCCATATGGTGCAACCGTCTGCATAAAGGAGATATTTACAGTGACAATGCTGTTGGCAAATCTGTGATCCACAAGGTTGGTCCTCTACTTGTGAGAGAGAAAAAGCAGGACCCGCTTTGTTGCCCGGAAGTATATACCCTTTGCGACGCATCCTTATTGGTTTGCTTATAACCGGGTCAATAACTAAGCATCTACCAGTAACTTCGCTGAGCTTTGGACAATTTAGCGATTTTTATTCATTTTTGATATCCTGAACGGGACAAAATCATTAGCACAATGAGTATAATCCGAGAAACTTTTATAAATTCTGGGGTGTTCTCATGAGCGACAATTGAATTATTCCCAAGATTTTCCGGGAGCTTCTCCTAAGAAACCGTAAGACGAGGTCACTCGAGAAGGGGACATAACAAAGTTTCTGAAACCTTTCATAGAAATTTTTCGGAAAGGTTTATGAAATGTTCCCGTGCTGTGTGGGTTTAGTCCACTCTGCGACTTCAACGTACTATATCTTCGTTGGATGTAGTCGTACAGCCTTCCAAAAAGTTCAGTCTGTGGCTGAAGAAGAATTTCCCATTATAAAAGCCATGAAATGTCGTGTTGCGTCCGTCACAGGAGCAAAAAATACGGTGGCCAAAGTAGCCCCGTAAATAGGGGCTACTTTGGTATCCTTTTATTCTCCTTTACTTCCCCACTTGAGCCGGATCACTTCATTGCAAATCCAGTTGCGATATTTGAGAGGGTGTAAGAAGAGTTTGAAAATGAGCTGAGAGACGTCTCAATTCATTATTGGAAACTGATGAATGCAAATTTCACGAAAGACATGGAAAGCACCGATTACAGGTGAAAATCTGAGCCGGAAAATCAAAGGAAAAAGGCATGTTTCCTTTTCTAATTGCCAAAACTCGAGAAAAAAGAATCTTAATTAGACGTAGCTGGGCTCATTTCAAAGTTCTTCTTACCATCTTCCATGTGCAATGATGGAAACTGGGATATCTTCAGTCTTATGAGAGCTATTGATCAATTAGTTTAGGAACTGTATTTTGATATTCACAAAAAAATGTTTTTGTTGGAGAAGGGTGTGAGGTGACCGTAAGAGATTGAATAGCCGGACTAGAAAATCTGAATTTTGTATCTGACACTACCACCAACTACGAAAAATTACGGAGAGACTATTCGAAGCAATCTGATCGTGGAACCAGAGGAAAGTTTTCGAGGTCGCAATTTTATCGAACTTTTTTGTTCATTCGAACTGTCCAGGACCCCCTCAGGGGCGATTGTACTTCTCATGAGTGCACTACATTATTGTAGCTCAAATACTTTTCGCTTTGTATTTTCTTCGCTGTACATACATCGATTCAAATCAAAGTGATCAATTTAGAATCAACTATAAGTATTATCGCGTGATGAGAAACAGATTATCGCAAAGTTGTCGCGAGATAACTTGTGTTCACTGGGTATCTCATTTTTCAAAATGGACCAAGTAGATCCGGTCTACAGTATTCTTCGCCTGGTCTGAGAGGGATGTATTCTAGACTCTCGAATGAATTTTCTTTGGGACGCTAACTGAGTGAGCCAGTGCGTACATATCGAGCTGCTTTTAGAACTGCGCCACTGTTTCAAACATTGGCGCCTACTCTCCATGACTCGTTCGAGCGGGCTGCAGAAATCTACCTTTCCGACTAGCAAGAAAATCGTCTGCAATCTGCAGAAGGCGGAAATTGGGGGAGCAGCGGCGCGGCCGCCGAAGGATTGATTGGCTTTTGACGATAGCTTTGCACGGGTTTAATCCTTGAACCGCTCGAATCCTAGCCTGGCCCCCCCTGCAGAGTGGTAGGGGTGATTCTCGCTAGTCAGGATTTCCCGTGGACCAATCCGTACTCTGATAGTCAAGCAGCGAATTCGTCACCCCGCGGCAACGTTTTCGGTCTTGGACAAACCGTCCTGTCCAGCGCACAGTCAGTTGTGAGCAGTGCGAGACCCGTCTCGGAAGAAAGCCCGGATCCCAAAGGGTCCTCGCGACTCCAGCCGTGCAGTGCAATCCAGTGCAGCTGATGAGTGCAGCTGAGTGCAGCTCGGAGCAGTCGTGTCGCGTGTCCCGGTGATTCACGCGCGAGCTAGGCGAGGCGCGGACTCGCGGAGGCGGCGGTGCGGGGTGCGCGGCGCGAGCGTATCAGCAGAACTCGGGCCTTGCGCGGATCGAGCCGCAGTTCCGCAGAGGAGGCCGCCACCGCAGTCCAGCTTTTTCAGCAGCGCGGGCCAGGGCTCGCCTCGCCGCAGCAAAAGCTCCCGCCGCGCGCAGAGCGTGACGTGTGCCAGAGCTACCTGCCGCGAGCCAGTCCAGGTCGGCGCGGAGCCAGCACCAGGAGGCGGCCGTCCCCACAGCGCCCAGCCGCGGCCCATGCGCCGCGCGCCCTGAACATGCTCATCAAGGAGTTGTGAGTATCGCCGAGAGCCGGTGCTCCCTTGCCCACCCGCACCCCCTGCCGCATTCTCCGTACGCACGTTGCACCCCCAAGGCCGTCCGCGGCACCGATCGTTACTCGCGCGAGCGGTCAGTGCGGTGTGGTGCAGCGATGTGCAGCGATAGCCAGCGACAGCCGCCGAGACTAACCTCTACGGCCGCTCGACGGCCATCGGGCCGACGAAATCAGGCCAAATTCAAACGGCACGCGCGACTCGCTTCGTTTGCCACGACCTGCCACGACCTGCCACGACGCCCTGGGCTTCGGCAACCCGAGCCGCTGTCGTCGCTCGATCCTCCTCGGCCACGAGCAGACGCTCTCCGTTTCGCACCGTTTCGTTTCGTATGTCAAGTCGCGCTTAGATTCGGTGGGTCCGGGACTTGGTCCGCCGCCACGTCGTCCCCGGCGCCTGCTCTGTCGCTGGCTCCGTCCACGTAACGCTGGCACCCGATAAAATTCGACTATTGTGATGCATGTGGGTGGCTCTTTTGCTCGAGTGCTCGATTTTGAAGCAGAAGAACGCGCTCAAGGACGCACGCGTGCGCGCTCCGTGGACGCGCGCGATAGGTATATCAGTGGATATCAGCACCCTGGCACCCCCGGATAATTGATTGATTGACCACTTTCGGCTGTCCCAGTAAACACCTTCCTCACGACATCATGCGGTCTTCTTTTTCTGTTTCAGCCGCGTCACTCTGCCCCTAACAGTCGAGGAGGTGAGTACTTCATGCATCCACTACCGGCCTTGCAAGCTCGCCCCAGAGCTAGATTAGCGTTACATCTCACCAAATAATCGCGCTGGATGATACCGCGATATTTTTAACAGCCTGCAATCTGTCTAACCATTGTTTATTGCTCAAGAATAATTAGCACCTCTTCTGCCGTCGCATTCACTGTGTCATTGCAGCTGGCCATTGTAGATCTTACGGATCATTCTGATATCTGCTCGCTCATCTTCACCCTCTGTAATTTCTGCTATGATTGTGTCACCTTGAAGCATGAGGAAGTCTTCTTGTATTCAAAAATCATTGTCTAAGAATTCAATAGCCAAATTTCTCATAATGTGATTTCAATAGATTTTATAGCATGTAACATCTCAGCTTAGGCATTACATTGGACAGTTTTAGCCTGCATTGTTAAGCTCAACCATTGATATTAATTTTCAAATGTAATTGCTACAATAATCACATCCTTTTCAACTTTTCACAGTATCAAGTGGCTCAGCTCTACTCAGTAGCAGAGGCCAGTAAAAACAACACTGGTGGAGGGGAAGGTATCGAAGTTTTGAAGAATGAGCCCTTCAGAGATAAGCCATTGCTTGGAGGGAGATATTCTTCTGGGCAGTATACGTACAAGATTTACCACTTAGCAAGTAAAGTGCCTGGATTCATACGTATGTTACTACCCAAGAACTCTTTGGAGGTTCATGAGGAAGCATGGAATGCCTATCCTTATTGCAAAACTGTCATAAGTGTAATTGAACTTCTTTTTCTGTACAAAGATTGTTGAATCTTATGAATAATCCAGATATTCATTAACTCTATTTCTTGCATTTCAGAATCCTGGTTATATGAAGGAGAATTTTGTTATAATTATCGAATCTTATCACATAGGTGACACCGGAGATCAAGAGAATGTAAGCATAGAATCTGATACTATTGTTTTAGTTTAGAATTTTGTTCTGTTTTTCTGTAATCTGATCCATTTCCAGTCATTCTCACAATTTATTTACAAGAATCCAACATGTCATGCTGCTCATGCTTCTACAAATCACCGCATCACATAGATGACTTATAATTTCAGGTTCATGAACTACCACCAGAAAAGCTGAAAGTCAGAGACATAATCCACATAGATATAGCAAATGATCCAATCAGTAGTGCAGACTACAAAGAGGATGAAGATCCAACTAAATTCAAATCGGAAAAAACCGGTCGAGGACCCTTAGTCGGTAAGGATTGGAAGCACCAAGTCAAACCAGTGATGACCTGTTACAAACTCGTCACATGCGAGTTCAAATGGTTTGGTTTTCAAACTCGTGTCGAAAATTTCATTCAAAAAGCCGAGAGGCGTCTTTTCACGAATTTCCACCGGCAAGTGTTTTGTTGGATGGATCGCTGGCATGGACTCACAATGGAAGATATCAGAGCTTTAGAAGATACTACTAAAGAAGAATTAGATAAGGTGAGTCGATGTTTTTTCTTTTTCATTTCTTGAATCTCTTGGAGTGTTTGTCGAACATTTTCATTGAAAAACTGGATTTATCAATTGGAGCGTTCCTGGATAAAGAGATGTAGGCCGGCTCTCGGAAATATTGAAAAATGTACCCTCCTCCCGATTTTGATAGAATTTTGTGCAAATTTCACATCAGCACGTTTATTGCGGCGATAAAAACCACAATATATCCGTCTGAAATATATTTTCTCACTCATATTGATCGATTTTTCTTATGAATAACTATTATTGGATAAATGTAGAGGTCCTGAATTGGTTTTAACCAGTCCCATCAGTGAAGTTTGTCGCGCAAAAGATTCTCGTTTGACCAGGCAATTTCAAGCAGCTGTAGAGATGTCCATGATGATCAAAATGCGCATATAGTATTTCTCGATACAAGAGTACAAATGCTGGTTTCCGCATTTCGATTGATACTTTTAGGTTCAAGCCAGAGGCGAGAGACCAAATTATCACGAGAAAGCGGAAACCATTACGCCCCATTATTAAATTATGCTATTGTGATTTTCTATGAACAAATCAAAATCAATCCCCTGTGCGCAAATCTTTCATTTGCGCATACGCATTTTCAAAATTGTTTTCAGAGGTGATCTTGAGTATACCAATTATAATTGGAAAAATTTTCGAAACATTTAATTGCATCTTTTTGGTTAAGAGCCCTCCAACTACCCATTTATTTCTCACTTATTTGAACATTCATTGTTTAACCAGATTTATCTTTCTTAGAACTTGTTGATTCACTCATCAGTATTTGGATGATTCATAAAATTTAAATTTGTTCTATCTTCATTCTAATTCAAAAGTACATACTAATTGTCGATTTTATTTTTAGCAAAGACAAAAAGGTGAAGTAAGGGGTATGCGCGCTGATGATTAAGCTGTCCATGGCTGGAAGGAGTCTGAACGTGTTTCCTTTCAAAGTGGTAAGGATAAGTAGTATCAGCCGTTTGCCTATTAAAATACACAACATCTAGAGCTATGGGTAAGTTTGTTGAAGGGAGATAGTTTTCAGAACTTGATTGTGTAGATTCAAAGTAATGCAACTACTTACTATCTCAATTTATTTTACTTCAAAACATTCTTGATTGATACATCCTCAACCTAAAGATGATATTATCGCATAATCTTGAAGCAAGAAGTATTGATATGATTGAACAGGCACCTGAGGCTATTTGCATTGTCTTAATACAGTCAAGTACAGCATTCAAATATTAACATCTAAAATAATCTATCCATAAACAAGTGATGAATTAGATAGTCAATCGTGGTAGCCATATACAGTTGAAGTTGATAAGCAAATCAAACTTGCTTATTTTAAATGGTATAAGTGGTCATGAGTGAATGAATGTAATGGAAATATGGTCTCATATTTCATGCCAAGAACTGCTATTGTAAATCTTAAAATGGTAGACTCACTGTCGCCTCGTGTTCACAATTTACAAATGATAAATGAGAAGAAATTGAATTCCAGATCATCTGCAATGCTCTTCAATATTCCATAACATGGACTAATATTGTTTTTGAAACTGCACAGCATTTTTCAATAGTGACAAATGAAAGCTTACTTCTCGTAACCATAAACATTGATTGTAGTACTTTAGCCAGTGAGTAAAAGTTGAGACTAATTAAATTTATGATCCTTTCTGGAAACATGCACCCGCATTCAAAACCAAAAGAGGAAAATATTCTCATCTCAGTATTTGAATGGAGCTGAAGTCTAATAGTGGTGAAGTATATGAATGTATCGTTGCATGTTAAATGGCTGAATATTTAGAAATGGTTATGTTGAGATCTAGTGTATGAACACCAATATGAGCCATCTCAACTCTTGTAAAGTTTAGGCGTTGCAGACTCAGGGTTGGATTATTGTACATAATAAAAGCATATAATGAACTTTTTTGAGTCAAAATGCGCGCGTGGTACATGAAAATATGTTGAACTTACTTTCACAAATCTTGAGTCTTGCAGCGCCTCAAATTTGCCTGAATTTCACAATGAATAGTCTCATTTGTTTCCCATTTTGTCCGTCTATTCAATTGTGGGGTGAGTAGAATTTAAGAAGAGCTCAATGAGCAGATACTATATGTATATAATAATACAATTTTATGTGAAGTTACAACTTTGCATGAGAGTTTTAATGATTTTTGCTCAAACAGAAGTACAAGTCAATCAAGAATAAAACCAGGTACAATACGAGAATCGTGAATTTCATGTATTCTTGATGTATTTCTCCCTTTGTTCTCGGTTGGAGAAGTAAAAAATGTACATGTTATAAAAAACTTAATTATTATTAAATGTTGATACAGATCTAACTCTTTTTTTTCAAAAGTAGATTGAAATAACTTGATCATAGTCAATTGCCATTAGCACAAAAAATTTATCAAGTGAGTCCCAACTGAAGAGAAAACAAGGACCAGAACTTCTTGCTCATCATTCAAAATTCACGTCATGACGTTGTGTTCGGTCATGCTCATTGAACGTAAAAGTCAAGGATTTGTTTGTCAAAAATCGTCACCTTTTTTATACATATCTTCCTTCACTCCTCTTGAATTGAAAATAATCGTGTGCATTAGAAAAGAAAAGAGAAGGCGGAGATGATTTCACCCCACTGAATAATATTCCGTCTCAATGATAAATTAGCTGTTCCTTGTAATGAGCACGGTCAAGATCTCTGAAACGCTGCCAAAGGGCTAGAAGTAAAGATTCAATTGGAACATGTGTACATGTGTATATTCCTGAGAGGATTAATATTTACATGTACATACGTTCTTGGAAATATGTATATGTATATACAAAGAAACTTAATATCCATGTGTCAGTCACGAGGTGCGGAAGAAATAAATACGTAAAGTATTAATGTATAAAATTTATCTATTCCTCTGTGTAGAAAAATATTATGTAAACATCTTGATTACCAAATATGTAAAATATGTTGATTCCACGTCTAAAAATAGATTATTGCGTTTATCACATTTCTTCTGAAAATGTGCTATTTGATTAATATCACCAGTTCAGCAAGACATTGTTTCACCTAACTCTCATTGGGTCTTGTTATAGAAATCATTAATATTGCATCAAAAAATATTTGAACAGTTATCACAAGCTATATTCTTTCATGATATTGCCAGCTATCACCAGTCTCTGGATTTCTGACGTTCCTTCGTAAATCTCAGTTATACGCGCGTCTCTATAATGACGTTCAGCAGGCATATCTGAGACGTATCCCATGCCTCCCAATATTTGAATGCTTTGATGAGCACAAAATGTTGCTGCTTCAGATGCAGCCAGTTTGGCCATAGCAGCTTCCTAAAAATTATGAAACAAAACAATAGCTGAAAAAAATACTCTGCAATCTTAGCTGAAACCGCATTGAATAGTACAATTTGGATGGATGGAAAGATTTCCTGGATTCTTTCAATTTAGTAAGGAAAGAGAAATAAATTTTTTATAATTTATCTCGCAAATCTAAACAATGTTTTTTTTTCAATTATCTTTGTGATATTCTCTCAAAGTTATAATCTCCAGTACAAGGTGAGTTGAAAATCAGGGGAAAATACTCATTTGGAAAGTACAAGAGAAATTTGCTCACCTTTGTGAATGGTTTTCCTTGATCTTTGAGATATGCAGCTCGCCATGTGAGCAATCTAGAGCTTTCAAGTTTTGAGGCCATGTCAGCCAGCTTAACTTGAATAGCTTGCAACTTTATGATTGCATTGCCAAAGGCTGTTCTCTTACTGGCATATTCCACAGCACAATCTAAGGCAGCTTGAGCTATTCCCAAAGCTTGTGAAGCTATGCCAATTCTACCAGCATCTGCAAATAAGATGAGCTTTTTGAATCATTATTTTATTTATTCCAGATGAGATGAATTTTGGCATTTTTCTGCATTAAGTCATGACCACTGATGGATGAGTATGTTTTCTGGGAAACACCACACTTATCAAGATCTAAATTATGGACGTACCCAATGACATCATTGCAATTTTGAAACCCATTCCAGGTTCTCCAAGGATATTTTCAGCCTTAACAGGACAATCCTCGAATATCAGAGAGCAAGTGCTGCTGCCTCTAATTCCAAGTTTATCCTCTTTTTTACCTAGGGATAAGCCTTCCGTGGGCTTATCAACAATCAAAGCACTGATTCCTTTATGTTTTTTGGATTTGTCTGTAGTAGCAAAAACGACTACACCAGTTGCTTCATAGCCATTTGTTATCCAGGATTTGGTGCCATTCAATATGTAATGATCTCCATCCAGTTTAGCCATTGTCGAAGCAGCACCTGCATCTGAGCCATTATTAGGCTCACTCAGAGCAAAGCAACCTATTCTTTCACCTTTAGTGAATGGAACAATGTACTTCTCTTTCTGCTTGTCAGTTCCAAATTTATCCAAAGGTCCTAGATAGAGAGAATTGTTGACACTCATGATTACCCCTGTACTCGCACATCCTCTGGAAATTTCCTCCATGGCAATAGCATATGCAAGGTAATCAAGACCCGATCCACCAAGCGATTCAGGCACTGTCATAGCAAGTAATCCAAGTTCTCCCATTTTCTTAATCTGTGTACCGGGAAAAAGGTGTCCTCTGTCAATTTTTGCAGCAATTGGTTTCAATTCAGCTTCAGCGAAATCCCTGAAATAATGCAAGATGACTCAATTCATTGTATCTTGAAGGAATGAAGATCTAGGTGCAAGTATGATTAGGTGTTATTGACTACATTAGGAAAAAGACATGGCCAATTTTTTTTTTTTAAGAAGAAGAAGTTATTGATTAACATTGAATGATCCAATAATACTTTATTTCTAAGATCCCAACCACAAGTTCAGTCCATAAGATACATTGTTGGAATTACGTGCTTTTGATGATGGAATGAACACCCATCCTTGTTAAGTCTATGGTAAAGATCAAATTAAGTGCTCCAATAATTCTCAAAAGGAATACCATTGGGAATTGGATGCCAAGGGTAAAATTAAAAGGTGCCATTTGAAGGTGACTTGTAGCAAAATTACCTGCAGGTTTTGTGCAGCATTTGATGGGTCTCCGATAATGCAGATAGTGAGGCAATGCCTCTACAACCACAAAGTTGCAGAAAAGACCTTGAGATGCCTGTGAAAAATCCCAACGTCTAATGAAGATAGGAAAGGAAAATAAACGAAGGAATCTTCGGAAAATGGCCCACTTCAACTCCCCCATCAATAAACAAGGACACACTCTAGTAGGAAAGTTTGGGCTTTGTGAAATTGTTGCTGTTCTCACCCAACATCTTTCGTAGGTCTATGTTCGGAAATATGGTTACTGGATTCCAACAGAGCAGCGAGAGTGCAACTTTGCTCAATCAATTAGGTATAGTACTTTTCAAGTTCTGATAACGAACACGAATGCCATACGCGCATAGGTCACTGACTGTCCCGAACTCAATGCGCTCCGGACTGATCCAAACTATGTGTATGTAGACTATACGTATATGAGTGATTCCGCGGAAAGTGGGATTTTATGCGTCCGAGGCTCGCACAAGCTCCCGCGACTTTCAATCGTCGCGGTTAAAATGTTCTCGCGTGTATTCTACCGGGGCCCAACTTTGTTGTTGGTTTTCGAGTGATTTTGCATCCCTCCATTTTTTATACGAGACAATTGTAGGGATCAAAACGTCAACTTCGTCCCTCGTCCAGAACCCATCAATCAAGCGGGTATAAAAACCACTACTATGACTATGGTAATGACACTATAAGCCCTATTTCCTACCACGTATTTCAAATAATATTAATTATTACACCAGTCTGCTAGTCGAAATGAAAAACTCAGCTTTCGCACGGGCAGACGACATTTTGTCCAGAGATTTGCACCATTGATTCAGACGTCGCTCGGAAATTTTGACTTTGAAAGACGTCTGACAGATGACTTACGGAGACATCTTGCTTTTCTGTCATCATTCAGACGTCTTGAATTTCACGACATCTTGGTAAATGTTTGCTGGGTGATGGTATACAGAAGTGCACTTATAACGGGGGCGAACGCCCCGGTCGTCCATATGGCCCTTCATACCGGTTAAGTTATCATCGAGACATCCCAGAGGCTTGAATAAATATGGTAGAGCGGCTCTAGAATCAAATTTGTGCAAAGGCGGGCAGTTAATGTGTTTTTGAAATCGCGTACAATATTTTCTGTCAATTCCGTCCCTCTGTTGTGCCGCTATATCGCCGAGTCAGACGCCTTTTTTCGTAGTATTTGGTGGCGTTAAGCGAAACATGTGCGGAAAATAGTCAAGGATTAGTTCCCGAGCCGTAGGAGCATTAATTTTTGAGGCGAAATGTCAATTCCGTCTTCCTCCCGGCCCCTTCAAGCGTGCCGTAGTTTTCCCTGAGATTCATCTTGGCCTACGTAACTCTGAATATTTTTTTCTGATGCCCAAACATGTCAGAATTAACTTTGATAACCCCCTGAAACTTATTTGGGGCTGAAATAATTTTTTGACCCAAATCACACCCGTGGACATTTTTGGACCCAAAAATTTCCACTTTCGGCGGAATCACTCATATAGAATATGCTAAGTATAAACCGCAGCGCCATCGCAGATGCGGCTCACAAAAGCTTCACCCTTCCCACTTTTGAGCACCCGCGGACCAGCGTGCATGACATGAGGTCCGTTTGATTTTGGTTGGCGTGCACTAGACCATAGTCGTGACCCTCTGTAATAGAGAAACAGTTGGTCTTGGCACAGATGAAATCTCTTACATTGTTCTACTGATTTACATGATTCTCAAACTGCGAGTCCGAGATAAGTGACTTCAGAGACGGTCGATGAATAACAGTAGTTCAAATGGAAGCTTTGAAGGTGCGAAACTTCCTCGCATTGCGCCAAAATCTGAAAACGATGCGCGAAAGATCTGAATTTTGGGATCAAAATTCTGCTCATACATTGAGTACAAGTCCCTGTAAACGTTCTGCCACATAGAACACCTAATCAACGCTACCGTATTTGCAGGGTTACTTTGGTGTATTTTGAAAAATGAGATTCAAATCGATGTGGAGAAGGAGATACAAATCGCAAAGTATCCTATCTGGTCTCATTTCCTTCGTCAACTTCCCCAACAATCATTTAGTGCATTAGAGGAAAATACAATCGCCTCCGAGGGGCTCCTGGATAATTTGAGTGAATAAAGAAAAAATCAATAGTGAAACTTCCTACTGGTTTCACGGTCAGATTGCTTCGAACAGTCCCTTGCCATAACTTTTCTTAGTTACTCATAGTATTGCATACAAGATCCAAATTCTCTGGGCCGATCATTCAACCGTTTATTGTCACCCGATACCATTTTCTGTCAAATGCTGCCTTTCTTGGAAAAAATATCAAACGACAGTGTCTGAACTAATTGCTCGCTAACTTGTATCAGACTGGATCTATCCCAATCTCCATCATTACATTTAGAAGATGATGAAAAAAGCTTGAAAATGAGCCGAGCTACGTTGAATTTGGATGCATGATATCCAAGTTACGTCAATTTGAAGGGGAAAAGTACTCTTTCCTTTGATTGATCGGCTCAAATTCTCACTTGTCATTGATGTTTTTGACGTCTTTCGTAAAATTGGAATTACTCACAATCAGCTTCCAAAATTTGCGACGATGTTGGACTTTTAACTTTTTCTTCAATCTACAAAAAAAATATGAAATCTGCGATGTAGGGCTCTGAACATTTTTTCCATGTATTTTTTTGAGCTACATTTCCAGATTTCACGGAGCATGTAGGGTTAAGTATCAGGTGCCCCACTCTCCCCTACACATTTTTACATGGGTTCGCACAATCATAAAGGGGAAAAAGTAAATTCTTATCACCGTAAACGCTATCATACGACGGGAAACATCTGGTATTACACAACAAGTTTTAATTTACGACGAAAGTTAATAAACTAGTTGTTTGGAACCCTCTGAATTGACTGCAACACAAATAGAGTTTTCGAACGTGATCATGGTGAAGTTACAAGTGATTTAGCTGTAATTCAAGATAGATGTGAAGAATCTGGAGAAATGGTATGGAATGTGTCACAAAGAACGAAAGAGCCGATTGTTTTTTCAGCTACGTCGAAACTTTGCATGCTATGAATTATGCAAACATATTCTCAGCGTCGCGAGTCAACTATTGTGTTTCTGTCCCAACTTGGTATATTAACATGCCCATTTCAATTCATGATACGGAGACTACTCCAGGATGGTCCATCGAATCAAATCCTTTTCCGGTTGAATTACAAGCACCACATATGTGAAGATAATCTACTTCTGGACGATGGTCTGAAGCCTTGCTTTTTACTCAATCTTGAATCAGTCAGTCGACGTAACAGTCTCACCATACCAATATACGTTACATAAATTTGCATGGAATTGAGATATTGAGAGCCGCGTTTAGTTGAATATCACTCAGCGTCTCCCTCTATTCGATTTTTTATCCGTTTTCTCGCAAACAAGGTAGTTCACGGAACACATCACGATTCGGTACAATTTGATACAACAGAATAACCCGCTCATTGTAGAATCACATTCCAATGCAGAAATGGACTCTTTTCTCATCTTTATGTAGTTTTGAAGTCAAAAAACTACCAGAATCGCAACTTTTATTTTTTTCTAGATTTCAATTTTTCTCTCGTGTATATGAAAATGTATTAGAGTTTTTCCTCGTTGGGATATACTATCTAGATATTCAAGTACTCGATAGAATTTTTTCAGATTTTCCGAAACGGTGGATCGTAATATATCTCGGTAATACCGTAATAATTAGATCTTCCCTGTGTTGTCTACAGACGAAATCATCAGCGGAAGTCTCAAGAGGAAGAATGAATATTCACCCCTGATTACTTTTAGAATGATTTCGATAATCAGTCATCTGCTCCAAACAGTTTCTGCTTACTTTCTAGCTTGATAAATTTGTGTTTTTGAGTGATGGACACTGATGCAAATACAAGCTGGAGCAATGAAGAAATTAGTAAATTGGTTGAATTCACGAGCCGCTTATCAGTCAGCAGTAGCACGAGTCTCATTGACAATACCTGTTTTGAATTTCAAATAGACGTCTGATCGTAAAAACCTTCGTTGGTGAAATTTCCACAAATCCGTACCCTTACCTCTTTTTGAATGATCATGAAAGATATTCAATTTGCAGAAATCTAGCGTTTGATATCTGCTTGTCTTACGTTCACTTTTCACTAATTTTACCGGAGAAACACAATTACAAGTTTCAAACTGGAAAAATTCAACGGTAAGAGCCACAACAGCACATACTACATACCGCTACATAACACTCGCGATCTGTGGCAATAACTCTCCGCTGTATCTGCAATGAGACTGAATTTTTCCTACTTTGGGATGCTTTAACTCTGCTTTGTGAATTTAAGAAGCTCGGACTACGCACTCGCGCTACAGTCAAGAGAAGTTGATTTCCGTGCCAGAAATAGCCAAATTTTGCGTTGAAGCATGATTCACTATTCCATAAAACTTGAAAAAGCCAGGAGTACTTGATCATAATTGAACGTACCTCGAAGTAAAGGAATCCGTCAACGTGGAATTCCTCGCGAACAAAATTCCACGTGACATTTTTAATTTTCCCGAGGGGTTTCTACTGTCTTTAGCAGTCTCAATCCAGTCGCTCGAACAATGAAAAGGAGCACTCATCTTCGCAAGCAAAGCGATCCAGGTATTCAGAGGTTGCGCCTCGCGCACATTGGCCCGTCCTCGGGGGTCGGGCAATCAAAATTCCCCGAAATTCGCGGGAACGACGGGTGTCGCTGGCCCAGTTGAAATCTCGCGGCGCCCTCGTACTCCCGGGTCCCCCCGCGGCATCGACGTCGTCTCCGCGAGCACGGTGCGCGCAGCCCGGCCGGCCCATATCCGCAGCGGCGCGCGGCGCCAGGGGCTGTCGATCAATAACGAGGCCGGTGGCGGTGCACGCAGCGCGCGCGCTCGATACACGAGACGCCGTGGGTGCAATCGTCGTCATCCGAGGAGCCGCGAGAGCGTCGCAGCCGAGCTCGCTGAGCCCATCGCCACTGTGCCGAGGGTCGACGACGTCGACGCCAGCCGAGGAGATCGCCCCGCGAGACGAGATGGCGAGCAGCAAGGGCAGCAAGCCGGCGAGGAAGCCGACCAGCAAGGAGCCCCACGAGATGAGCCACGGCGAGAAGCTGCGCCTCGTCGACGACGAGCTCAACGCCTTCTACAAGTTAGTCCCGCCCGTGGCCGTGCACCCCGTCGTCGGCGAGAGCCCGCTCCGACGGTCTCGATTGCCCCGCGTAGCCCGCGCCACGGAGCATCCACACTCCCTACGTTTGCTTGGCTTTGACAGAAGCGCAGAGCGAAATCCGTCCTCTGCGTACTCGATGCTCAGAGGGACCGCTCGTCGACGCTCCTCCAGACGCTGTTTACATCGTTGATTTATATTTTCACGCGGTCTGGGGATTTGCAATGGTTGATGGCGATCGTTGAGAAATTCTCTCTAGACATCGATACGCTTTTGTGTACAAAAAGGCGATACGTATGCATGCTTCAATAGACCCGCGTTCCTTTGGGTATCGTCTTGTCTGCATTTGGAGTTGCAGGCCTGCACGAAAAATATTTCAGACGGAGGGACGATCCGCGCAAGCCATCTCGTCCCTTTTTAATCACAACATTTTCAAAAGGTCAACGGCCCTACAAACACGTCTGACTCATTTCGTATGTGACTACTGCCAGTAGTTATTTCCGAATTAGTCAGACATTCTCTTCAATATTCGCGAATACCAAGATTGTAACGATTCGAGTCGCTTATCTGCCAATTAGAATCAAACACTGTAAAGAAACCATGGCATTGATGTAGCACTTCCACAGTAACTTTGGAATCATCCATAACTTTCCGTCTTGATGACCATGATCTATAAAATCTTTCGTCATACTTGATGGGGTGAACTGCATTTTCTCTTGAATGCGCGACAGTTTTATTAATTCATGTTTTGCTCGAATTTCGAGGAGGAGTATTCCTACCTAACGCGTTTATCACTGGCAAAGCACGATTTATCGTCAATTGCGGGACGCAGGTACTGCCAGCAAGCGGGCTTCACCGAGGAGGAGATGGACATAATTTGCCAGCCGCTCGTCGCGGCGATGCGTCGCTCGTGGCTGCAGTTGGTCTTCCAAGCGACCCTCGTGCTCGTCACGATCGGCACCCTCATCTGCCTGGCGGCTCAGCTCGACTTTGTCGGCAAGCACCTCACCGCCATCGGCAGACTCGTCATGATTAAGCTGCTGCCCATCTGGAACTGGCAGCCTCTCTACTACGAAAACTGCATGGTCAACAACCCGTTCTACAACGACTACGCCGTCACCGAGGAGGACTGCGTGGTAAATTGTTGGAACTACTCGTCCCCTGGATAGGCTGATTCGAACAATGGAAAGATGCCCGTAGGCCCCGGATGTTCCGAGAAGTTGCGCGAGGCTTGTTTCACGCAACAGCGACTCATAAAATGCCATTTCGCAGATTCTTTTCACGTCGGATTCAATTGGCCTCATGGGCCTGGATGCGAGCAGTTCATGAAACGTGAATCCGCAATTGGTGACTCGGGGCCGAATGAACGGCGACGAATCGGGTATTACATTATCATTCAATTGTTCTTTTGAACTTTCGTTTTTCACGATTTGCACTTACATGCGCGATACGATATGAGAAGACGTTTGACACGAGTTTTTCTATCCGCTGCCTGACATCGAATAAAGGATCTGATATTACGTAGAATTCTTGTACATTCCACGTGCATATAGGTATGCGCCGCGGAGTGGAGATCCTTTCCTAGACCGCAGTAGGCTATAAAAATATCAAGAAAATTCATTTGAAGTTTTCCGTATGTTGTACTTTCACACTGGATGACCAGTCAATCACTCGATCGCACGTGAATCGTTGCAGGCGTGCGAGGCGCTGGAGACGATCGAGCGGCTGTCGGACGTTCGCTATCGCCAGCTGGTGGACAACTACCTGAACCGAGACGCGCCCGCAATAATAGTCGACGCGATGAACTCGTGGGCGGCGATGAACACGGACTTCTTCTGGTTCGACAACATAACCCACGTGAGTACGACAACGCGTGCGAGCGGGGGCAGCGGCAATAACTGTCGGCGCGCCCGCGTCGCTCGGCAAGCATAGCCGACTGCAGCCCACTCACCAAAGCGCTCGCTGGCGTTGCAGCTGTACCTGGAGAACGAGCGGCTGATGGAGACGGTGCCGTGCGCGCTGACGTCGAACCTGCGCACGGGCTCGTCGGACCTGGCGGCGTTCCTGCGGCGCGTGCACTCGCCCGGCGTCGCCAAGTGGTTCGTGCACTGGCAGAACTGCGACATAAACGCGGTGAAGGCGCTGCGCAAGTACTACCAGCGGCCCTACTTCCTCTCCAGCACCGTCTCGCCGGCCCACTTCAACTGGGTGCTCATGTCGTCCGACTACAGCAGCCCCAACTACAAGCGCGTCGAGCTCGACTCGGGCCTGATCGCGCTCGCCCAGCTGCGCGGCGCCACCCAGCTCAGGCTCACGCCCATCAACCCCTGCAACAGCTCCTGCCCCGAGCTCGTCGCCGACCTCCACCAGGGCGAGATGCGTGAGTGTCGCCCTCGCTCACGCGGTCCCGGCCGCGGATCGGTTTGGCCCCTCGTTTGGCCCGCGTGGCCCCAAGCCCACCAAATCACAAGCTCCCCAAAACGTCCCCAAAATTCTGGTACAAACTGTCCCAATTTTCAATACTCCTTTGGCATATTTCGATCGGCAACTCAAATCAAACTAGTCAAATTTGCTTCGTGCAACTTCTGGCCTCTCTCCTTCTCTCTAATTTCTCTACGTTTCTCATCTCCCCGTCTCGAGCGCGGCGCGTCTCTTGTTCAGTTCTCGCCGGGTTTATAGCAACTCGAACGAGTTTTGTTTAACATTGGAGAATATCTGGTCGCGAATTATGCGTCCTTCATCAAAACAGAAAGCCTATACGATTTTTTTCACGTTGAACTTGAGCGAGGCTCAGATTGTTATCGAAAACAATGTCTCAGTTTCTCGGATCCCCGGTGTGATTGGTGCATGAAGAAAATCTTACTCGCATGAAATATGTGAATCGGACGTGATAAGTGCTGAAATCCAATCCTTCAATAGTTCAAAATTCTCAAAATAATGTTATATTACAAAGAAACTTTGCTTGAGAAAGGGTACGAGCGATATATTTTACAAGAAATGAATGATTGATTGATCAATCGAACCTTATTATGAGCAACTATGTCTGAAATTTCTTTACGTTGGGGTCATGGTTTTTCTTTGGAACCCTCATAATTTCTCCGAGTGCATAATTCTATCTTCGTCCGATAAATATTTAGGAAAGAAATTAATATCTAACGTAAAAGCGACTATTAGATGTTTCATAATTTTATAAATTTACTCGATATGGTTTGACTAACGGGATTGTGCGATTCTTCCACGACGTCCACTCATTTGAAAGCTTTCTACTCTGGCAAAGAGAGAGAGCCTTGTATTTTCTTGGGAAAATCCACTCGCTTTCATATAAGGGAGAAACTCGCTTATAAATCACAAATATGCAATCACGAAAGTCTATAAATTTTACTTCAGTCCAGAAAGAACCCAGAATGGATTTGATAATGGTTGACCTTCATGGATGCTAGTGTGACAAGTGTTCTCCAGCGATGAATAAAATTGGATTTTCCATTTCAGAATCAATATACTCCTACCTTAATTCAGAAATTCTTTTAATGAATATTTCGGAAATAGTTAAGAATTTACACAAATAGAATTCAGATTGTGTATCCTTATTTGTTATCTGTTAACCGAGTCTAAATCTGCATTTGGGACCAATTCGAGCTGAAAGCTCAAGATTTACCCCTATTCTTCTTCGGATGAGTCTCCCCCTTTTACATTCAATAGAAATGATGATGCAGCTCCTGCTTACGGTCGAATCCACCTACCAATGATCATTGCATTTGAGAGATTGACAGTTGGAATATGGTATATCGAAAGCGGACTAGACACATGTAACCGTTGTTTGACCGCGTTGAGAAAGCATCATACTAATCTATTTGAGCAGCTTATTCTATGAATTAGTTTTATCAGGTGTAATTCATATGTATATCTATTTTCAGTGGTCTTCACCAATATCATGTGGAACCTCGAGTACGCACCGATGAGAGGACTCGACAATATAGCCATTCTCACAGAGACAGTATGGGAAGAAGACACGTGAAGGAATCAGTGAATGATGATTTGAAGTTTATTGATCTCTATAATGTTAGTGTCAATAACATGAAGTTGAGAAACATTAAACTGAAAATTGGCACTGAACCTCGTATTTAATAGGGAGCAACCATCAATTTGATGACCTATATCGTCCATCCTATTCTTTTTATCCACAAACATCGCCTTTTCGAATCGATCTTTAGATTGATCATCATATATTTGCGATGGAGTCAGTGAGTAAACCGCCCGTACTATCTGTAGACATAACTTTCATTGTATGATATAACTTTCGTCTCACTGTTGCGACTTCTTTATGGCACCATATCACAGTATAGTTGGGTCAATGCTTGAGATCTGTCACTGGTCTCGCTCATTTTTCTTTGGCTTTGCCATCCATAAGCGTACATCTCCGAGAGTGATTTGGGCTCTTTTTGCAGCGCGTGAGTTTTCGTCCTTATATCATTGAAACTTCCTTCTCTAACAGGAGTTATGTTTATTGACTCAATTCCTCTTAAGATTTTCTACTGTGACAGTACACCCACAGTATGCATCTAGATTTGTTATGTTGAAAATTGAGACAGTAGCTCATTTCAACTCTCTGTCCATTTAGGAGAATTCTCGTATTTACTCCATTTATGTTGCTGAAGGTAATTTTTGAAACCTTCTAGCACACATCCCTCAGCTCCATGTTGTGGATATTTTGACTTTATCATGGTCAAGCTAATATCAAAATTTGAATTAATTGCATCTTAAAGAAAAAAAGGCGCAAAGGAAGGGCACAAGTTTCCCCCAAAAGAGTATCTAGTTTTTATTCCCAAGAATTCATTCAATCCTCCTATCTTCTTCTATTCTGTAATGGATTTACACCTCAAATTAAGATTCAAGACTTTTAGATCATATCGAGTAATTTTAGAATTATTTGAAATAGAACTCAAAGTCCCCTTCTGAAAACATCTGATCCAAATCTCCCGAGACTCTCGCGATCTCAACCCTCGAATCTAGTCTCGTATTGAGTCTTAGTCAAGTGAACACGTCTAGTTTCGGATTTCAGTTACGAGACTCAAACACGGTCTCGTATCGGTCTCGCCGAGACTATTATGCGAGACTGAGACTAGTGTCAAGTGTTAGCGGAACCTTTATCCAAGAGAGTATTGATTCCAAATGTATAACCAATGAACTTTTAACATGGAGTACCGTAAAGCGGGGCTACATTGGTATCCTCAACAACGTCAGCGTACTGCAGCTCCGTCGGCTGTGACTGGAAAGTCATGCGAAGTAACCAAAAAGTTCAGTCTATGACTGGAGAAGAATTTCCCACCATAAATGCCATGAACGTCGTGTCGTATCCGGCACAGAAGCGAAAAATAGGGTGGCTAAAGTAGCCCCTTAAATAGGGGCTACTTTGGTATCCTTTCGTCCTTGAAGAATTCCATGTCAACTTTGAGTCATTTTGAAACTACTTTTTAAGAATCTTCCCAGATAACTCTAAAGGTCGTCTACAGCTTGAACTCCATTGGGAGCACTCCAATGGCTAGTATGCCTCCATTCAAAGAAATTCTCTTACAAAAGTTGTTCCACGTCGAGTTTCTATTTTCATGATGACTTCGGTTTGACTTCAAATTTTATTTCGGAGGTTATTTGATCCTTTGCGGCATGGTGAGCAATATATTAGCTATCTAATTTCACCTCAGAATTGTCTAGTTTTGAGTTTTTCGGAGGCTAAATCAAGTATTTCTATTGGGGTTTCTCAGTGAATAGCTCAAGTAATAATTGCAGAAGGGTATTGTATCGTTTCAGAGTTGATGTTTGTTTAGATATGCGTCCTAGATTTGAATGGACACGAAAAAAATGAGATTATCTCAAATTTGTAATCAGCGACCCATAAAACCACAGTTTACCCATTTTCATGACGATTGGTGCCTCAGAAAAATGTGTGCCGCAGAGAGTTGAGGGTAAAATTGACACTCCCACTGCAATTTTCATCCTCTATTTCGGGTTTTGGGGAAAAGATCAAGATTCTATGTCAAAATAAACTTACAAGTAGAGGACCAACCTTGTGGATCACGGATTTGGCCAAAACTCTGGGAATCATCTTGTTTCGGTGAGAAATGGAGATATCCCAGAGGGTTTA
>JAPYYZ010001562.1:0-14929 GCA_030522705.1 Eretmocerus eremicus | reverse complement strand
GGGGCTGAAAATTTTTTTGGTAGTATATTTTGTCAATACCTATCGAACGGTATGGGTCACTTGGCCATTTTCGACCGGGGCACTTTCGACCCTAATACCTGGCTTTTACCTATAGCCTTTGTATACAAGTCATCCAAAACAATGATACATATATTGAGGTTTGGAGTTTAACCGATCGAAATCTACAATAATACGAGCATCATCTATTCATCCCTAGTTCAATGCGACCGATGATTTTGGATTCGTTTGGTATTGGCAATTGCTGTCCGTTAGCATGTTTGGAGAATCGATCAAAACTGGTGAATTCTGACTCTATCGACTGAAGGAACCATATCCATTTTGGAATGTGTTACAACAGAAGGGGAGTTCCTGGAAAGTCCGAAATCTATTCTCAGTATGCATAAATTCTTGATTCCTATTCAAGTTATTTCCGCATTCGCTATTCTCTTGTTCCACAAGGACATCCGTACTAAGTATCTTTGAGACATGCAGTGATGAAAATTAAGCTTATCAAATGACTTTGTGCAGAGACGGCAGATATCGTTTACTCTTGATTGATTCTGAGATTCTGGTGCAAGATTCACTCTGATCTCGCTACACTTTGCGAGAATACTTTCTGGGAGACTTAAACATTTTGGAATATTTGTGATTGTGTAATAACATGGGAGATGTGGATCGGACAATCGTATTTTGGATGCGATTCATTACTAGTATTCAGTTAATTCTCACGGAATCTTATCATGGCTGTGTCAATGATTCGTTCCAAGAATTGGTCATTCATTTTCAATGAGTTCTAGATAGTTGCTGAACATATATTGTCACTCATTATTCCTAATATCATCGAATCTCAGAGCTCGTTCATGTGACTCTTATTTTCTCGTGACTAAAACTGCATATGGTGATATTGAGGATTCTCACTCGCATTGATCATAATAGGTTACTTTACGTGTGCTCATTGTATAGTAGATTTTTGGCAATTCACTTCTCTTCTCAGTCTTGAATAGTTTATAGTAACTCGAATAATTATACTCCATCGTTACAATACTCATTCTCTATATAAGTATTACTATTCATTCCACTCAATCTATTCTCTCTCCACTCACAAAAATGATGTACTGTGAGTAGTTTTTAGTGCTACGCCATACTCATGCAATCAAAGCAGAGATTTGAGATGGATTCCATCACAAAAGTTTTGGGGTGAGAAGATTTGGAAGGTTCCATAATTATTCCTGCATGGTTCATTGGTCAATGAGTCCTTTTAGTTAACTCCCTTGTAGGTTTTAGGACGTTAGGCAATACCGATGGACGATTTGTCCGAGTTCCTACGGTTCCGCTATTCATATCAATCCATATTCTATATTATTGGAATAAGAGTAGTTTATGGGAGGATGAGGAATAATGGGAAATTGTTCAAAGAGAGACTGTATAGGGCAATGGATAGATGACCATTGAATCATATGGTGGAATTAGCGAATGAAAATCAATACTGGTCTATCGTTTCTGCAGATTCCATTTCAAAGTTGGAAAGATAAGCTAGGCTACATTTGTCTGAACATCAATAAATTCATATAATATGTATCCAATATGAGTGGATTTATACCAATGCCTCGTTACTTATTGCGATCTACCAACTACATTTTCTTGTATTGAAGGCTTTTGGCCGTTCATTGGATTCAATGAATGGATAATTGAATCGTTCTGAATTCATTCAACGAATTGTAGTGCTCTACGACTTTGAACTTGAACATTGGAATTTCCGATTAATTCGATTTCATCGCTCATGTTTTTTGCGCTTGGAGTAGTTTTATGCGAATCAAATAGCTCCATTCATTATCATATAAGATTTGAGAAATCATCTACTCTATCTTACTCCGAATCTTCAAAGGATCTCTCATCATGAGCTTCCTGATTACCTTCTCCAAAAAAATTGTGAAAGTAATTATAGTGATACATTTCTTTGGATACTTATGATTGTATAACTTTCTCTTGATACTCGAATACTTCAAAGTTCTGCGAATAATAGTATGAACAATACTTCATCCCATCATTACTCTTCACTCACAAACATTCCTTATCATACTTGTCTTCAGTTCAAATGTCAATCATGAACCACCCATTCATTAGATGCACGGTCGTATACACAGGTCTATCAACTCTCGTAGAGGGGGAAGCGCCAGTTTTGTCAGCGCAAGTTTCACTTTCTCGCCACTTTCGGGGGGCGCTACCTACTCTGGAAACTTTGCGGGATCAGCTAGGTCGCATCATGGCGGCTAGCTTCGCGCCGCGGACAGCCATGGATGAGCGATAAGCCACGCGGTCTGCTGCTCCGAGACATTGCGCGTTCGAACCAGTTCGAACGTTTGGGGGACTCTCGAATCATCGTGAAAAAGTTCGTATTCTTCGCTAGCGATTTCGATGAAAATCGAACGGTCCACACGAAACGTTGAACACGAATTTGCTCTGCTGTTGTTACCGCGTCGTGTGCAAGTGAAGTGATGAATAATCATGGTTCATAGCTGCGCTGTGCCGGGCTGCCCGTCTTCTCCCAAGGGAGAAAAACGATCATTTTTCTCAGCACCTGCTGATCGAGAAAGGCGGAAACAATGGGCTGATTTGATAGGCGTTCATTGCTTGCGATATTCTCATAGGGTATGTGAGAGGCATTCTGATGACGACGACATAATCCGGAGTTACATCGCTCGCGATAAAGATGGCAACATTCTCATGGAGGTGAGTGTCAATAAAATCTCTGTAAGCACGTTCTTATACATCTCTCGCATCTACTCGCCTCTGCCCGTGCAGTGACAGCTGACTCGATTTCACTAATTACAAGCATATTATTGAGTGAAAATTATGATGACGAAAAATCAGAGGCTCTGTCAATAATTGAAGTGTGGAGTAGTAAAATATCTTAATAAGATCACTCGCACAGAAAAAGTGTAGAATTTCTATCCTGCAAAGAGTGCAACGTTTCAATTGGGAATCAAATTCTTGTGATCATGTAGTTTGCAGTATAATATATTTGGAGTGGAGATTTCTCAATGAAACTTAACTCAATTCGGAAGCAATTCTGCCACATTCGTGCAAAATGTCGTGATTTTTTCGTGATTATAATAACATCGAAAAATTGATAGTTTCGCAGCTGTCTCTATCGTGCATAATCCATACGAAAATCCCACAAAGAGTGTAACGACGCGTTTTCAAAATTCTTTCTACCTTGATTCTGGTATTTTCGAAATTTTTCAACGATATTTCCAAGCTGATCTGTAGTCGTTTCAAAACGGCCGCATGTTGAGAGAGAAATATCATTTATTCCGTATAGCAACAAATAGAAGTCTGTATGATCAAATCCGAAAATAGATCTCAGACAGGACTTGAAACAATACTTTTTCGTGACTGTTCGCACAGGTATTTGCCATCACAATCGTAGCTTGAAGCTGCGCAGCCGATGACTCGGCTCAATAAAATCGTAGCGAAGTTTTAAAAAACACAAGTCACACGTTATTGAGAATCTGCGAGACGTTGTTAGATTTTTCGCGATAAGCTAATTTTCTGATGGATCATAAATGATTGGCGGAGATGTGGAATTTGCAATATTCAAAAAGTGAATCATTATCACGAAGCAATCATCTGAAGAAATTGTTTTTTTTCATTACATTAATTCATAGATTGTCTTATGACCTTTCGTAGGCTATTTAAAACATTTTCGTAAGCCCGAGGGTTTTCAAGATATTGTCATTTTACTGCAAATATTGATGTTCTTTTCCATTCAGCAGGTACGGTAAACCAACCCAATTGAACATTATATAACAATCTACCTAATTCAATTACCTGGTTCATGGCTCTCCTCATGGATCAAATTTTTGGATGATGAAAACCCGCAAAAGATTTTATTCAAATTCTAACTCTATACGTTTCAACAATCAATATTCAACGCACGAACGCAAAGTGTCCCTTGAATACTTACATGCGATAACTAGGTATTTGTCGAGGATGTCACGAAAGTACAGGACTGATAGTTTTCGAGACCATGCTTTCATACTTCACTCCATAATTTTATTCGTGCCAAGTTATTGTAAGTTAAGATATGAATGGTTGTTTATGGGCTTCGGTTCATAATTATTCAGGATAGGATAAATCCTAAACGCTCTCAATTTTTTCTGATTGATTCTTACCAACTGATGATTCCAGAAGCAATTCGAGAAACCAAGATTAAAAAAAGGCGCATCGCCAATGCCAGCAAAGAATGAATTGCGCAGTCCACTGAAAAAAGATAAGAAGCCATCTTCTCCCTCTTTAGACGAACATTCTTATGCATCCATGAATTGCTCAACTCCTTTGAGGGATGATGATCACTCATATGCAGCAATGAAATGCAAGTATTTCTTTCATGCACCCAATTTTATAATTTGAGTCGAGTACTTCATTCTCTAACTAGTATCTATTCAAGGAATGTGAGCTCTCCTTGAGAAATCGAGATCACCTCATCGGGAGGAATCGTGAGAAAATTTAATCAGAGATTCTTCCATTTTATAGGCTCTGCACGTAGAAAATGCGTGTTGGAAACGAAACGATCCAATGAAGCTCACGAGTCCATTATACAAACAGACAACAATATGTATGAAAATACTACTGATGCGTCACCCATATTCCCACAAACATTTGATGATGATTTTGAAACAAGTGATGTCTGTCAATTCGAGCTGCGTCCACACCACGGGGACATGAACATTGACGGAAAATTGGAAAGTGGGGCTGAGATGATTCCTGCTGAGTTGAGCAGACATGATGGTCAGTGGGACGATCTGAGAACGAAAGTCTCCCTGAATGCTGGACAAGGAAGACAGGAAGATTTATCGCATTTCGAACAAAGTGAGTCGTTAACTTGTACCTCGTGGGTCCTGCAGGCCCTATAGTCACTAGAAGTAGTTTTAACACGTTCACTGCAGTAGGTCCTACCGGTGAAACCCACGGCTTATTTTCGTCTAGCTTATCTCACCTCGTATCAGCTGGAAAATGTCACCAAAGTGTCATCAAAATCAATTTCTTTAGTCTGCTTCACTTTAACTGCGTAGCTGGCTAAAAAAATGAACTTCCTCGTCTCGTCAACTCTAATTCCGTGAGACTGCTTGATTCATGTTCTCTTGAAAATAATTTTTAAAAAACGGCTCCGCAGTGAGCGTGTTAATTTTCTTCTTGGACCAAACAATTATGTTAGGTCAAAATGATTCTGAATATTTTAGATGAACATTCTTCTTCGCCGGAATAGCCAGTGAATGAGAATCTCGCTTGTTCACCACCCGGGTTGTCTTCAATAAAAATGGAATTCATTCAGAAGGAAAGTCATGTGATTCGGTTACAATTAACCTTCAACAAACTTTTCCGCTATCAGACAGTTTCCGGGATAATACTCTCCCTTCGTGATTCAAGGCTTTCTCATTACGCGACAGAAAAGGGTATACTATTTTTCTGCACGTTGTAGCCGAGATACGCCAAATCCATTTGCGGCAACAGCAGCGGAAGTAGTACTTTCCGTACGGAGTGCGGAAAGAAAATTTCGACAGAAAATCACGTTGTATTTACGTTGATCGCCTCAGACACGATGAAAAATCAGGGAAAAACCCTTGATTTTGCGCATGTAACTTCAGCTCTAACTCGAAAACGACGCCGAAAACGCCTCGTTCTGACTTTCTTCAGGGCCGCAAAAATTACCAAAAACAATTTTTATCTCGTCTGATCAAACAGCTTTTTTTAGTGGGCCTGTTTCATCACCAACCATTTTCACTATCTTTGCATCGATCCACTCCATCCACAGTTCGAATCTCATGTCGCTCATGACATTTTCAGATGCAAATGAAGTTGTAACTCCTATGACCATGGATGTTTCATGCGATTACGTTCATGATCCGAGCCCTCCTTCCCTTGCTTGCAACTTCAGTGACGAGGATTTGATGGACAAGAGTTATGATTGTGAAACTGTGGAACTGAGTTATGATTGTGGAACCAATGACTCTAGCATTCAAGGTGAATGTTTCATTCTATTCAATGATCATCAGAAAGGGCTGATTATTAGATGGCTGAGTTGGATTTTTAGGCAACAGAAGATCATCCCAGAGTCCCGTCTCATTACTCAGTGACACGGAAAAATCCAACCCTGATTCTGATTATTTCTCGTCAACCTATCACTCCAATATGGGCATAAATGAAAATGAGAGAGATGCAAATTGTGAAGGTAGCGAATGCGAATGGTCCGAAGATTCAGGTGATTGCATGTATAACAGAATAAAATCAAGTGAGGGCTATTCTAGAGCAAGCTGAGCGACTTGATAACCACGGGAGGAGGTAAAGGAGGGGGGACGGGAGACACGGCGAACAATTTCCGTTGAAAGGTCCAAAGAGTGCACGTATGATATGTTCAAAAAAGTCGACGTAGATTTAAGATATAACGTCATCGAAATGGACTATATTTAACGAGATGGCCGAAATGGCTGCTGATTCGAGCTTTGGGACCAACGGGCAGATAGAGTTTGTTAGAAGATTCTAGTGCCATCTCAGAATGGAACTGTTAGAAAGACAATATTTTGCGATTTTTACAGACTCTTCTAATTATCACATTGTCCAGTTTGCTCAAGAATAACTCACGCTGGTTATTTGGTGCTAATGACTCAACATTCACAGAAAATTTCCCGAGCTCTACGATTTCCACCTCACGAGATCATAACATCAGCACTGAACCGAAAAATGGTTCAACCGTTTCTGAAACGAATGCTGATTCTTTATCTGCAAGTGATAATGACGTCACATACATGACTATAATTCTCGAGACGTTTACTCATCGCATCCGGAAACAATGTGAGTATTAAATTTGAACTAACCACGACCAAAAATTTAGTATTCTCTACCCGGTGATTGAGCCGTTTGCATGGTTACAGTGTAATATGAAATGTTTTCCGTCTACATTAATGTAGTGAAAATTCAATTACCTTTTCTGGCGATTATACGCTATATTTTGCATTATTCTCTTTCGAGCATAAACACTTTTTTAATACGAATGAAACCAATAGTCTATCATAAACATTACTCAGTTGATGTAATGTATAATATTTATCAACGTAGCTACCGATGACGTCCAAGGAAATGAGGTTGCTTTAACAATACCCGAACCTTGGTCAGCTGGCAAAACTGGTGTTGCAATTCTCATTTTCTCTTATCATGTGCAAGTTATCGATAATGGAGTCGAGAGATACATGGTTGAAAAAGATCTCATCTTAAAGGCCTCGCGAGAGATCATATATCAGGTGCACTCAAAACCAGTTGATATAAGTCATAGCAGACTTCCTAAACGATTGGAAAATTTTTCACACCTTCCCGAAGTTTTGAAGAAATTCAAAAACATGCGAGTATGTGCTGGGATAAAATTGAGTGATTCTGGTCATTTAACAAAAAGTGATGTGGCGAAAGGTGAGGTTGCTGGCCAGTGGCGGCACGCAAACTGTGCGGGAATTGTTCGAGGTGCTCGTAGCTTGAGGTGCGCGGTCTGTTCAAAATATTCTAATACTCTATATGTGAATATAAAAAGAAATTGTGCAAAGAAAGACTTCTCACGAATCCATGGTAGTAATAGTAGTTTTTTAGATCAAGTGAAGATGAAAGCATTAAAAAAAAAATTAAAATCACAACAAACGAAGAACAGGAGATTGGAAAAACAAATCTCCCTGCTCACTGAATCGTTAGAGAAGTTTCAAAACGGCGTGGCCAGTGTGAATGGGGATACTCTGAATAATCTCCCCGAAAATCAGAAGATTGTTCTCCAGGAAATTATAAATGCTGCAAAAAAGCCAGACCCAAGAGGCAGGCGATACTCAGAAGAATTTATAATGCTGTGCATGCTGCTAAATATTCGATCTAAAACTACTTATGAATGGTTGCGTGCAAACGTCCTGCCTTTGCCGTGCTCCAATACCATAAGAAAATATCTATCATTGATGAATACAAAATGTGGCTTTGATGATGGTTTTTTCAAAATTTTGAAAAAGAAATTCCGATCAGTTGACATAAAAAAACGCCATGGAATCATCACTCTCGATGAAATTTCATTGCGGAAGTCCGTCACGGTATGCTCGAGGACTCTTACGTATAGTGGACTCACCGATTTTGGTGAAGAGGGACCAAAGTCAAATAATATCGAAGATCAAGCTTCGTCCGGACTTGTTATCCAATTCCAGTCGCTAACCAGCAATTTGAAACAGCCCATTGCAGTGTTTGCCTCCAAGAGCAATGTACCCGGAGATGAATTGGCAAAATTGGTGGTGAGAGCCATTTGTTTATTGGAAGATGCTGGTGCACTGATTCATGGAATTATTGGTGATGGAGCCAGAACCAACAAAAAAATGTGGAAGACGTTGGGTGTCGATTCCTCCGTCGATAATCTCATGTCATGGATGGTTCATCCTTTACACGAGGATAGAAAGATTTTCTTCTTCTCCGATACACCACATCTCATCAAAAGCGTGAGAAACCGATTACACGACAAAAAACGTCTAAGGGTAAATTTGCACAAGATTCTCAATGAAAACGTGGAAGGAATACTATTTCATTATCTTCAACGACGAAATTGTTTTATAGGTTCACCGCAATAGCAATCCAATCGACTGGGGTTATTTGGTAAATTTACTCGAGGTAGACACTAGTCACCCTGCTCACGCCCGTGTGTGCCCAAAAATCACTGAAAGACACATCAAGCTGGATAATACCTCAAAGATGAGAGTAAAATTGGCAACTCAGGTAAGCTCATTCAGCAAAAATTTTGGGTTGAATGCTACTCGTGTGGGCTCATTTGAACTCGCCTGTATCTTAGCCGTGTGTAATTAAAAGAAAAATATTTGCATATTGATGTTAAGACGTTGATCGGCGCCCTTTTTCGACATATGCAAAATCGTCCAATCGCACCACCGGCGGTGCCACTAAGCCACTGTACTCTCATCATTACCTATTGCATAGATTTTCAGTAATTCAGTTGCTGTCGGGTTGCGATTATACAAAAAAAGAAATTTTCTTCAATTTGCTGGATGTGAAGAGACTGCAGACTTTTGCTCAAATATGAATGCTTTATTCGACGCCCTTAATAGAAAACAGCCAAATGAAGGGCTTCACCCGGGATCAAAGGACTATAAGGTATTGATGTTCACCTTCCATATCATTAAATATATATGATCGGCCTTGCGAGTCAAATTATATGGGCTAATTTGCAGATTTTTTTCGGCTAGTTTGCTGGCTTTGTCACATATAGAAATGTATTACTTCGGCATGAATAATTTGACAAGCAAGGTCGATTATATACATGAGGTGATTTGAACTTCCCGCGATTGATGAATAGATACCCAATCATGTCGATTGAGCATCTGAATTCATTGGATATCAAGTTCCATACGTGCATGAGTTGTATATATTACAATACACGAATTGCTGTCATTGTCGAGAACGCCCATTTTTTGGGGGGGAGGGGGTGGAGGGCGAGGAGCATATTAATCACGTATATTTTAGACATCGCCTAGACATTCCTGACATCAATCTCTAGTATTCGTCAGCAATATGAAATTTCTCCAAATCAAAATCGAACGAGAATCGAAAAGACAAGGGTATATTCGATCCTAGGATAGAAGATGAGAAAATGCATTATGAGTATCTCATCCTCTTCTTTCATCAAAAATATCTTTGTGATCTGCTTGATTTTGATTGAATGCCGTAGAAATACTTTTCTGAATAGTGATGACCCGCAATATTCCAGTAGAAATTCCCGATGGGAGATTCAAACTCTTCGCGTCGAGAAACGCGGAATGCACGTTGATTGTAGAGATGGCAAGAGCCAGATTAAGCTCAAATGGATACAAATGTGATTAATACCTTTCAACGGGTAATAATTCCTAATATTGCAACATTTTTCGTTTTTGTTTCTTTGGGACTCTTCCCACCAATATTCGGCAAGCAAGGATTAATCTGTGTATTTGATCTCGATACTTCCATCTGGACTCCGAGTAAGCCTCAATTCGATCGATCCTTCCAAGTTCATGTACCTGATACCACATCAAGCCAGTCTAAGATCTTCTCTTCTAATGACAGGTACTAGAAGAAGCTCTCCAGTGGCTTAATGCTTGGGAAAAGAGGGCTTTTGAAACACGCGAGATCAGCGAAGATGAATTCTTAACAAAAGACACCGCCCAAGGATTGCGAGTAACAATCAAGTCAACACTAGAACTTTGTCCGTATCTCATGGAAAAATTTGGATTCGAGTATTTACTCACTGGAAAACTTAACCAGGACAACTTAGAGGTGAGGCTTATTTACAATAATTGTTAGTTAAGCATATCTATGCGAATGGATATGAATTTTTATCACTTCTGGCGAACGATATAATAGAATCTCCAAAAGAGTTCAGAGCATCCCGCGATCTATCATTTCAATTCAGCTGAAGTGGATCATTTGCTGGAACTCAAATGTTTGGGCCCGAAAAAGAGCTCTGCTGAGGATATAACATATTCATCCGTGTATGCTCGCGAGATACATTTATTCGTGCAATCATGAATTTGAGCTTCATGAGCAGATTCCGCGACTATCGATTCCGATAGTTGGATCTCGACTTATACAGCAGTAGAAATTCAAGAGAGTGTGAGCATTTCTCAATAATGTCATTGAATCCGCTAGAGACGATGTACACCAAGATGGTCGATTGTAGGTCAAAATTTGACTCGAAATTTCTGGCACTCTTGAGACATTCTGATACTCCTTCTCGAAATAATATAACCAGCCAAAATATGTAGAGCCATCAGATTCACTATCCCAATTGTGTAGAATATCACCGTGGTTAATGTTTTGGGCGAATCACATATTGCCCTCCTCCCTATTTCTCTTTCACGGACTACTTTCGCACATCCAGTCATTCAATCAATTCCAACATCAATTTCGAATGTTGAATTACTTTTCAGAAATTTTTTGGGTCCATTCGCAACGCAGCCGGCAATGATGAACATCTAACATGCCCAACATTTCTGATACTGTATCGTTTGTTGTCTACGTACAGCGTCATTAAACCGCCCAAGTATGGGAATTGTTCAGTGAACAAACAAGAATCTAGCAATATTATTACACTGAAAGATCTGAAAGAAGCTTATGGCAATTCAGAATCACGAAGCGAAGTATTAATGCAAAGACTGAGGTGCCGAATTGATGCGGCAGTCACCAAGGACGAGTGGCAAGTTGATGATGTGATCGAAGAGGGATCTTCTCCCGAAATCATCGATTGAGTGGTTTACTACGTCACAGGTTTTGTTGCCAAGTTATTCCAACGATTTGTCTTCTTATTATTACGTTGGGAGTTGGGTAGTTACATAAGTGTTTGACTAACTAACCAACAGTCATAAGCATACTTTGATAGCATTCCGTGAGATTTCTTCGAGTCGACCATCAGCTCTAAACTCAATTTTCAGTTCTCAGGATTGTATCATGATTTTTCGGAATTTGCGTATTCTCAAAGCGGCGAACACAAATCGAATTATCGAGGATGGGCAATGATATTCCGATACGAACGCATTCAGCTGGAGCAGACCACTCACAGCACGCGGGTAGTCATATATGTGTTTGATCACTGGTGCATCTTTTGTCGGCGTGTCTCAATACGCCACATCGCTACAGATATTCTTAGTCTTCTAATCCGTGAATTTTGTAAAATTACTTATCTTGAATCAATTGGAGAACTAGGGTCAATTACGGTATTTAAATATTCAATAAGGGAATGTTGGAAGCCGTTGGATTTTCAAAAATTTGTTGATACTGCAGTTGAATATCATTTTCAATAATTTGAGTTCCATTACGCTCAATCGCTGCAGTCTTCCCTAGCTCTTTCATCCCTGAATTCTGTGAAATTATCAAATTTGGATCAATTGGAGAACTCGGACAGTTACAGTATTTGAATATTCAATGAGAGGTTTGGTGGGATGGTGATCGGATTTCCAAAAATTTGTTGATACTGCGGATAAATATCATTTTTGATCATTTTAGTTCCGATAATTTCCTATTAATGGCTCTCATCGTAGGATATGAGGGATGGTATTAAAGCAACTCAAAGTCCTTACACTTCGTATAGTCGTCGTCGTAAAATTCTCATTTTCAAATGTAAGTACGAAATTTTCACGTATATTGTTGAAACCTTGACTTGGTTTCAATTCGAACATTGCAGGATTTTCTTGCCCACTTGATACAATTCTTCTCAAAATTATGAATAGAATTTAATTGCGACTTATTTATGGGCGATATCGTCAAAGTTTCCTGACTATATTTAGTCATACGCAGAGGGAACTTGACGGACATGGATCCGTAACATGTTCTCAGCAGACTTGGATTTTCTTTTGAAACATTCGTATAAACATCATCATACCATGATTGTTTATGATCGGCAATACGAAAATGATTCACTTCTGCATTTACGTGGAATAATGAGCTCATGGGTGACTCGAGGTTTTCTTGGAATCTACAATTGAATTATTCTCTTCATTCTCAAATGTATTCTGCAAGAATAATATTCAATGAGACTATACAAAACTATTTAATATTGAAGTACGTGAGTTAGTATCATCAACTAATGGAACGAACACCTGCGAATCTTATCCAAGCTACCTAAATTATAATACAAATCTTCCACGTTGAGATCATACACGTACTACTTCTAAAAATCCTGGAGCAAGGATCATGTACTTCAATGTCCAATTGTTTTGTGATATATTTTTCTGAAATTATTGTAGTACTGAAAAAGTATGCTTAGGTGATTGCTCCATGTATTGTTTGTTGTCTAATCATTTTGCTTGAATTCCAGTTCACATACCAGGAAAGTCTCTCATGACTTCTCGGAGATGTGAGTGCGAGCATAGTGCGATGCATAGCGCTGTTACCGCAAAAAGCTCAAAAATCGTGAGCACTTCATAGGTTGCATGTTGAGAGGAGATTCTAATGTTTTTGAGAGGAGTGAATACAAATTTACAAACTTCTGAAGCTAAATATGCCTCTGTGCATTATCAGCATTCTCGAGAAATTTTTTTTAAGAACGATGCAATAAATTTTACTCACTGGAAGTATGACATAGGTGGATTAACTCCTTACTTTCTCTTATATTGTCAGAACATTATCAATAAAGTGTACTGAATCTAGAGAAATCCAACCTCACAGCAATATAGGGAGCCACAAATATTGAAAAATGCCTAAAATATTACTCAGCACTGACATATTTTGTCCGTAATTACTAATTTCTTGTGTCGTTATTACTCTTTTCAAGTCTTGCGATGAAAACGAACGACAATCCAAGAGATGTAGACCCAACTATTATTGCATTTTTGGAAGAGTAAGATGAAGAGCGGCTTCAACACCTCTTGAAATGGAAATTGTATCACTTCCTCCGACCTCGTCATATTTATTTACTAACCCAGTTTTTAATCCACCATTCTAGGATATTTGATAAGGCAGGTGTTGAAAAAGGAAGAGTTTGGGAGTTGCCAAGTTTGTAAGAGTGCGTTAATCTCCAAGAAGACAACATCTTATGGAGAATTGGTAGAGATGAAATCTCGAGGCGGATTGATCCACGCTAATCTTCATTTCTTCAATCTGATAAAATATGCAGAGAAAGTTTTTTCAAAGTATTGTGATAGTTCTCTAGTCTTCGATCTTACTATAGATGAAGTGTTGGAAAAATTTTCTTTTACTTTTCCCTGTGAAAAGCACGGCCCGGAAATTCTTTCCTACAGTTTATTCTACTACATTCGCTCAAGGATGCGTCAATTTACTCTTCAGACAAATCGTCAGGTGAAGAAAGTATCTGTTATCAGAAGAAAAGTTTCAAAATTATGTAAATCTTAATTTTGGAGATCTCCACTCGAGCGGCATCGGCTCATTTCAAAATTGACATCGTTGATTTGACTACTGTTGGTGAAAGAGAGAATAGACTTCTCAGATTGTGAACAACTACCAGTTACATTTCTGATCTGCAATTCCACGAATACATTGGGATCATTTTCTGCATAAATCTAATACGTGCTCGATCTTCACCTTTGATATTATCTTTTGGATCACATCCTTCGCCTCACATGGAATTAATGCTGAATTTGCATTTTGATGTAGACAAATATTCTTGCGAATTTGCAACTCTTTTGCAGATTATAAAACTCTATGTAAGTCATCATTCGTAATCTTACCAGTAATCATAACAAATGCATCTAAAATTATAAGATATCATGACCGAAATATACGAAAGTTGATTTTCTCATATGATGAGTATTTTTATTTGAACAATGGATTCCCGCAGGGACGAGACGCTGTATTGTGATCGAAGAAGGGTCATAAGACGTCCTCAATTGAGAGCTTGCTTGTCTTAAATATTGTAACTTGAACCAAGTAATTTTTGGAAATGACAAATTTCGAGCAATGATAGTTTTTTTTGTGAGATTTGTACTTCTTTGATTTAGATAAATTTTTATAGAAACAAGCCCGGATAACGCGTTTTTTCACGCCTCCTCGCCTTGTCTCATTCGTGAAAATACGCTGCTAAAAGATATTAGCAGAATGCTTTCTCTTTTCACTGGATTTCATCGAAATGACACACCCGACTGATTTCACCACAAAAAAAATTCGTACGAAATTCTTTTTCCTTTCTCATTCGTGATACCTTTTCTCTCCTTCTTATAGGACTATCAGGAATTGATTCCCTCCTTATTTTTCACCATTCTCTATCGAATGGTTGATACCGATTTTTGATTGAGTTCTTTTTTGAAAATTTCGGTGAAAGGGAAGGAAAAATGGAAAAAGTGGAGTATTTTTCAAAAAGGACCTTAATCAAAAATCGTTATCAACCATTCGATAGAGAATGGTAGAAAATGAGGAAGGAATCGAT